>OZ018317.1:215447610-215520110 GCA_963969495.1 Ceratothoa steindachneri
AGATAGAGAGACGAGAAGGATGACAAAGAGAGAGGAAAATAGAGGAGTATGAGAAGAGAGAAAGAAGAGATAAATTAGAGAAAGGGTGAAAAAAGTGATAGAGGAGAGAGGCATAAGAGAGTAGAGAGCGAGAGGAGAGATCAGATTTTTGCAGTAAGGCAACGCAAGTATTTTCACACTAAAATTTTCAATATTTCCTGCTTTTCTTCTCTTATATTTATAAGTAACATGAAACTCAGTTAACATATATTTAACAAAAGAATTACGCATGCCAGATTTTCTTTGCATATAATAACAATTGCTAATGAACAAAATATAACATAAAAGTATATAAAAGTATTCAAACACACTAATGACAAGCGAGAATATTGTTAGTAAACAAAATAAATCTTATAAATTCGATGAAAAGGCTAAGTGAGATGTAAGAAGGACGTTGGCTTTAAGCGATGCCGAAGGTAAACAAGTTCCTCAAGCATTTTAAAAGCAAATAATCCTAACACAGGACTCTTTTTTTGAGCGATTTGAAGTGCCTTATAGCAACTAAGTTCTATAATTCGAAGTTATCGTGAGTATGTACTCCTTGCATGATTAACGATCAGTCTCGCCGTTACATTCTTTGAAAGCTAAAGAATAATCCAATGATTACTATGAAAGATCTACAAAGCGATCTGGAATTGTTAGGAACTAAAGTAAGTAAAAGAAATATTTATAGAGAACGCCATCATAATGATCCGCATTCTTTCACTCCCTGCAAAACTCCACTTCTTAATAGAAAACATGTAACGAACAGTTTAAAGTTTGCTAGAGAGCATTTTGAAAAAATAAGTAAATTTTCAAATAATGATATGTGGTTAGATGAGACTAAAATGGAACTTTTCAGCCAAAATGATTTTCGGAGGAGGAGGTCTCATGATTTCGGTTGCTTTACTGCATATGGTGCGACGTATCGAAAGTTAGTGAGAGAAATCTACTCCCGTGTGAACAAATTCTACGGCCGAAATCAATACGTATTTCAGCATGACAACGATCCTAAGCACCTGGCCAAATTTGCGTAAGAATAGTTTAAGAAGAGACAAAGGTCTTTTTCCATGGCCAGACCTCATTCCTATTGATGATTTGTGCCAAATGCTGAAGGCTGCAATCCGGGAGAGAAACCCACAGAACTTTGCCTCTTTCAGGGAGATTTGTGTAGAAGTAGAATACCTAAAATATTAATAAAAGATTGCAAAAAGCTAATATCAACCTATGAGGATCGTCTTTGTACTGTCATTGCAAGCAAAGGTTATGCCAAGAAATATTAAATGACTGAAATTATTATTGGTTGAATACTTTTGTCACCTGCTAAATTTTGTTTATTGGAAATTGTTATTATATACAAATAAAATCTTTGTTATGTGTATTTCTTATGTTAAATATATACATATTGAGTTTCCTGTTACTTTTATAGCCAGACGAAAGCAATAAATATTTCAGAAATATTAAAAATCTAAATTAGCAAATACTTCTGTCAACTTATGGAGATGGGAGAGAGGAGAAGAGGAGAAGAAAGGGGATATATAAGATAGAGGGGAGAGAGGACGGAAAAAGAAAATAAGCGGAAAGAGAAGAGAAGAGAGGAAGAGAGAAACGAGAGAAGGAGAGGGAGAGAGAATAGAGACGGAAAGGAGAGAGAAAGAATAGAGATAGAGGAGAGAGAATTAAGAGAGATGAGTGAGAGAGGACAAAGAGAGAGATTAGAGAGCATGAGGGAGAGAGGAGAGTAAAGATATATAGGAAATAGATGAAAGGGTATGAGAAAGATATCAGACAAAGGAGTGAGATAGTGGAGAGAGAGAGGAAAGAAGATGGATAAATAGGGGGGGAGAAGAGAGAGCACATAAAGATAGGAGAGGTCAGGATGAGAGAGAGGAAAGAGAGAGAGAAAAGATAGATCAGACATAAGCGAGAAATGAGAAAGAGATAGCGAGTTAGAGACGAGAGAGAGAGAATTAGAGATGGGAGAGAGAATAGAGAGATGAGAAAGAGAATAAAGATAAGATAGAATAAAAAGATAGAAGGGAGAAAGGATGAGAAAAGACAAAAGAGAGTAGAAAGAAGAGATAATTAAGAGGGAGATAGGAGTTTTATACGATTGATAAATTTGAGAGCGGGAGGAGAGATAAAGAAGATTGATTTAGATGAATAAGAGAGGAGTAGGAGAGGGTAGAGAGAGATATATAGAGGAGATAAGAGAAATAGTTAGAAGAAATCAGAAGAAAGAGATGAGAGAGAGAGAGAGAGAGAGAGAGAGAGAGAGAGAGAGAGAGAGAGAGAGAGAGAGAGAGAGAGAGAAGGTACATGTCCATATCCACTTCCACTGTCCGATGGGGAGGCCGGTAGGCCACTAAGACCCTGTACATCGTATCGTCGGCCTTGATCTCGACTCCTAACACTTCATGCCCTGAAATAGGTCTGCCCTCAACGGGAGAGAAATGGTCCCGTAAAACACAAGAACTCCACAGCCTTCCTGGTCAGCGCGATCTTTATGGTGGGGTGTGTAACCCGGTACTCCAAACTCGCTTATACGTCCCTGGTGCCTGCATGGATCCACGACTCTGTGATGGTCACTATGTCGAGTTTCTCGGATGACATCAGTGCTCTAAGCTCGCGGAACTTGCTCCTTATCGAGCGGGCATTTAAAAGAAGCACTCTTAGGGAGCGTCCACTAGCCCTACTGCCCCTTCCACTTATCCGTTTCCAGACGGTTCGTCGGGCGTCCTCTCCTCCGAAGATGGATTCGGAGGATGGCCATCACTCATCTCCGCCCTCTCCTTCGTATGGGCGGAAGGATCGTCATCAGGGTGTTCGTCATCGGCTGCCGAGAGCGCTACTTCGGGAGAATCCCCCAACTGGGTAGTAGTCGGCCGTGCCCCTCGACCGAGCTTTACTCGGTACAAACTGCGGCGGATAAGCTCACGCATAACTCCTCTCCCACGAACAGATAGGTGGGTACCGTCATTGACAAACAGTCCAGATCGGCCGTAGAACTTGTCGAAAGGATTGACGAAACCTACGCCCATGTCTTACATGATTTCGCCGTCTCCAGTTGATGCTCAAAGCCTTATGGTTAGCCACAGCAACTCCGGAGCGTCCCGGAATGATCCCAACGACGACTCCTCTGGTTGATTTCTCCTTCACCGAGGTTGCTAAGCACTTCAGGTCCTCAATGATTCGCCCATTGAAGTCTGCAAGACCTCCCCGGTGTATCATGCCGTCTAAGTCGTATCTTGTTCACTTCCTGCTTGACATCTTGGGTCTGCTTTCCTGGGAGGCTATGTATGCGTAACATTTCCTTGGGCACCCCGTTTGGCATACTTGTTAAGTCCCTCACTTGACAGTCCCGAACAACGATTGCTGCCTCCCAACCAACCAAATTCGAGAGCTGCAAATCTACCGGAGGTTGACACCGGCGTCGGCCTTGTCGGTTCCCTAGGTCTCTTTGCTCCCCTTCAGACAGAATTGAAGCCATCGTGTCACACCCCTTGGGCACTAGCAACGCTGGAACCCTCAAAACTCGGGGGTAGTGTATTTCTATCCCTGTTTTTCTTCTTCTTCTTCTTCACCTCTTCTCCACTTGGCTGGCACAGCATTGTCGATGCACTGTTCACCTCCCAAGCGAGAGGCCCGTTAGTGGAACCGCCCACGTCGGTGGGAGGTTCATTTAGGGCTCGAGCTGAGTGCATCTATAATCTTCAAGCCAACTCTGCGATCCTCTCCTCGAGACGGCAAATCTGACGCGCGTGCTACGATTCCAGGATCTGTAATTTCCTCTCGAGTTCCTTAAATTTCTCCTCTGGAGCTCTTTCAGTTCGTTGCAATGAGCCACTGCTTCTTGACCCTCACCTTTTAGGATTAAAACGGTTCTGATACAGCCCATGAGAGACAAACAATGGATATGCGAAGTATAGGGAGATATGAGACAAAGAGGAAAGAGAGATGAGACAAAGAGAAAAGAGGGCAGAGACAAAAGAGAGAAATGTGAGAGAGAAGAGAGAATGATCAGAGACGAGGAATACGAAGGGAAGGATAGAGCTAGTTAAGAGGGGAGTGAGAGAGAAGAGATATAGGAGTGAAGGAGATGAGAGAGAGAAGATTAAAACATGAGAGATAAGGGAGATATGCGAAAGATAGGAGAAAAATTAGAGATGAGACACAAAAGATATCGAGGAGTGACATATGAGAGAGAAAAAAGAGAGGATAGAGTGTAGACCTGAGACCACGAGGGTAGTGACATAGAAGAGAGAAAAAGACATATGGAGAGAGAAGAAACAGAGGTGTGAGAATAGAGAGATAGGACACGGACAGAGAGAGAGAGTGTTTAGATACGATAGAAAGGAGTGAAAGATGTGAGATGGAGGAGACACAGAAGAGAGACAGGGGATATATGAGAGAGAGAGAGAGAGAGAGGAGAGTGGTGTTTTATGAAGGCAGCCGCACTGTACTGAAGACAGGTGGCATCCGCTCTCCAGAAAAAAGGCTAATCTAAAATTTAACAATTTCTCAATCAACTTGTACACGCAGGAAGTTAGAGAGATTGGACGGAAACAGGTCGGGGTATAGTGATCTGACTCCGGTTTGCGAAAAGCGATCAGAATAGCGATTCGTCAGTAATCTTGGAGTATACCATCGACCCAGATCCTGTTGAACAAATCTAACAGAAAGCCCATGCATCGCTCAGCCAGGTGTAGAAACATGGCGTACGGGACATCGCTCGGACCTGGGGCGATGTGCCAGTGTTCGCGCACGAAGCGAGAGCGGGACGCATCTCAGTCAGAGTAAACTTGTCGTTAAAGCGTTCTCCGCATCTGAAGGTAAAGTACAGTCGGCGGCCTTCCGCGACATCGCGACGCGCATTAAATGTTGGCAGATCAACAACTCGACTGGAGAAAGCGGTCGCGAAGGATTCCGACATGGACGCGGGGTCAGAGATTGCGGTCCCATTCTCCTGGAGAACGGGAGGGGGAAACTGCGAGAACTTGCCCGTAATCCTCTTGAGTCACTTCCAAACTTCTGCTAGAGGGGTCTTCTCGTTAAGTGAGGACACGTATGCCCGCCAAAAAGAGCGGCGGGCGTGCATCGAATTATACTGGAACCTAGCCCTAGCTCGACGAAATTCACCGACAGTGAAATCGTTCAGGCGGCGCTTATAACGTATGTAGGAATAAAGCCTCTGTTTGAGAGCCGTCTCACACTTCGCTGACCACCACGTGAGTGGTTTGCGTGCAAAACGGCCAGAGGTTCTAAGAATAGTAGTTAGGGCCAGGGTGATGAGGTTGCCGGAAAAGAACTCAACGACCTAAACTCCCCACCGAGATAGAGAAATCAGTCATTTCCTGAAAAGCGGACCAACGCGCCTGCGCCAAGCACCACCGGGGCGCCCTCTACCATGGAGGTTATCCACCACCTCCTACCCAAAATCAGGCTGGGCATCTTGAGAGCACAAAGATAGATCAAGGCAGGTAAATGAAGCGGTTCTCGGTCTGTGATGCGTAAACTCATCCACATTTAGGACACCTATCTCCAGCTCTTCGATCAGGTTGGCAAGGACTTGACCCCGGGTATAAATCGAGTAGTCTCCACAGAGGGTGTGTCTATCGTTCAGGTCTCCGAGCTAGAGAAAGGGCCTCGGCGACCGTGCCACGACTCGACAGAAGTCACCCGCGTCGAAGACGGCTGACGGTGGAATGTACGCGGAAATAACAGTATATATCTCATCCAGGTGCAGCTTCACAGCTACTGGCTGAAAGGAGGTATCTAAAGCAAAAAGAAGCACAAAGACATCATGCTGGGTTTAAATCGCGCATCCACCTGCCCGGCCCCTATCCTGTGGTGATGGGGTCGCAAAACCCTTAGACCCTGGGATGGTGGGCAGGGGGAACGTGCCCAGCATTGTATCCGGCAAAAAGATAGCTAACGGTGAATGGAGCGAGACGAGCCTCTGCAACTCCTCCCACTTTGCCCGGAGTCCGCGGCAATTCCATTGGAAAAATATGCCCTCCAGGCCTAGCTCGGAGGAGATGCGGGGTCCCACTTCGAAGGGAAGACACTCACGGGAATAACCGTACGCTTCCCGGAGGCAGAACTCCCGGCGATGTTGGTCAGAAAAAGCGCTGGAGGCGCTGTCACCTTCGAGGACGTATTAGGGGAAGGTTGAGCTTGCCATGCGAGTCTGTTTCTGCTTTCGCCTTGAAACCTTAGGTGCGTGGGGTGGCTTCGGATCCGGGGATCCTTGTTTTGGAGGACCCACTGTCTCCGAGCCACCCAGCCCACCACTGAACGTGGGCGAAGGAGCCGAAGCTCTTTTAGTGCTGTCCTCCTTTCGGGAAATGCATATATAGGAACCCCGGAAGATGGCCTCACTACCAACTTCAGTGGTGTTGCCTCTTGTGAGTCTAACGACTCGGTGGAGGTGTACGGCCGTTTTGCCTTACGGGAACCGGTGAGGGTGAGGGAAGCGAGGGGAGCCTAGTTTTAGCAGCGGCTGCGTGTGAACCCTTTGTGCCGCAAGCTTTACCAGGGGAGCGCCCGGGGCGGGTAGAACCCGCAGAATATTTCTGAATGGGTACGGAAACGACAGTGCTCGTAGGCCTGGAGGGCATAGGAGCAGAGGGTGTCTTTCTTAATATTGAGGCATAGAATGTATTAGGCAGCGCCGGGCGTGCCATGACCAAGTCCTTAGCCTCGCGCGAAATCAGAGACGATCCTGTACCTGAACGGCCAGTATTTCCTTATCAAGGAGATATGCAACACATTGCTTTGAAGAAGCGGATTGCGGCTTTCCGCAATTGACACACTTGATCACACACGATTTGGATTTATCATGTGCGGACTTGGAGCAACTTAGACAGACTACGGGCAACCATGGCTTTGCACGTCTACACGAGCGATTAACATGGCCGAAATGGTCACAGCAGTAGCACCTCCACTGCAGAGGCACAAATGCTTTCACTCGGTAGCGATACCACCTAGCACGCACCGACTCAACGAGTTTATCACGGTCGAACGTGACGAAGAGTATTTGTATGGGTTTCGAGGCCCCTTCCTGTTTTCTCACTACACGATCGGCATTGCCCGCTACATGGTCAGCAACTCTAAAGTGATGTTCATAGCAGAGAGCCACGGCACACTCACCGGCGTGCCATCAAGTGTCCAAAGGGCACTAATCATGGCCGTTTCCGGGGAATTCGACGCATTCGCCAAAAGACTCCAGTCCGAGAAATGGGTCACCTTCGGCTCTCCTCTGATGGATCATGTTTCCCTTAGCCAACATGGTACCATCAGTGGAGCTAATAGCAAGGAAACGTTTGAAGCCAGCTGGCTCTAAACACTAGGTAGTCTCTAAATGAGGGGCCCCAACGTAATCGAGGCTCCAATATGCAAACTTACATTTTTGATCTTTATCACGGACTCCCTACTCGTAGGAGCAACGGACCCGGACGTGCCGATTTTGCCTTGGTCAATTACCGAAGTGGTAGCAGACCCCTCCACCGCCAGGAGCGCCCAGGCCAGATGGATCGGCCTCAACAAGATCTTTCTCCGAGATGGAGAAGGTCTTGGCTGCTACAGGGGCACCCCCCGTAGGAGAAGATCCCTCCTCTCCTTATAAGGTCTTAGAGACCTGAGCTGTCTGAAGAGGACCTTGCACACGGGCGTACTCCGGTTTGGTGCTTGGCACCGAGCCCAGGTACGCCCCCATGGAAGCTCCTACCGTCTGATCCTGGGTTGCCTGAGGGACTATGTCCATCTGAGGGGTTCCTCCATGTGGACATACCCCCCCTCCCCCAGTACATCACAGGTCCCATTATCAGAACGTCTTTGGTCGGGGAAGAGAGGGGTGCACGTTCGGGGCCCCCTTCTAAACTCAATATTCGAACCCGCCATTCTTTAGAGGGTAGGGCCCGACGGGTCCTGTCTTCTCTCCTCCCCGCAAGGTGGTAAGCTCTATCGTGCCGCTCCCACCGGGAGGGGTCAATTATGGGCTGCCAGCCTTTCTTGGCACTACTCTTAGAAAGTAAAAGGGTGACTGCCGCTAGAGAGGAGTCGCTCGAGGGCGGCTCCAGAGAAGGGGGTGAGGGAGAGTCCTCTACACCCGTAGGTAAAGGAGGGGAGTAAGCCTCCTCTCCGGTCGAAGAGTTTTAGAGGGTGCGGCTCAGACGATGGTAAAGGGAAACGGGAGAAATATTTTTTTTTGTTTGATTTTCCTCATTGGGCATGGTGACCCTATACATTTTACGGGACGCATACGATAATCACCCCCACGCGGTATCCCTCTCTGCGAATGGTGAGTACCGGGCTGGTAGAACCGGCTGCCGTCATTTGAGGCCACTCCTCCCGCCCAGTGACCTGGCAGCCCATCAGCATAGCGGCTGTACCTTGGGCACGGCGTAAAAATTGACAGAGATAGAAGGGAAAACGAAATATGATGTGAAGAAGGTGTGGGTGGGGATGAAGCAGGTTGTTAAAAACCCACCACCTCATGCCAGAGCTCAGGGGTGAGGGAAAGTTGTCCCTCCCACCCTCAGCCCCGATCAGGGGTAGTTAGGTGAGAGGAAGCTAGTCGGCGTCTACCCCGTGAAATTAGAGGCCGACGAGAGAAATATGTGGGAGAGGTTGTAGGGAAAGTAAGGAAGTAGTGTAGAAAGACGGGCTTTCAGAAAGAAGGAAAAGAGGCTAAGCTAGGAAAGGACGGGGCACTAGAAGCCGTGGAAGGCAAATCGCCGCGCCCCTTACGGGGCACATGTTCAAGAATCCAACAGAAGATAATCTAGACATCTACCCAGCTCGCGTCCACCCTGGCTTCAGAGATACCGCGAACTAGAGCATGTGGTGATTTCAAGGCCCCGAGAGCACTCGGGGGCGTTTTGTGAGTGGTTAATCACAATCCGGTCTCTGAATTGGGCAAGACACGTTATCACCCGAACCGAGCGGTGTATTGCAATTAGCCGACCGTGAAGATTGATGTAGCCCTGGTAGAGCCCCGCTCACTTCAAACAGAGGAGATACGGCGTAGAAGCTGTCCCGCCCCTAGGACTTGGAGCCATCCGTATACACTGGCACGTATCCAGGCTAACACGAAGTGTGGTCTAAAAAGATCGATCGCACTACTCACAGCGCTGTAAAAGCTTTGGAAGCAGAGGAGTGGCGACAAATAGTCGAAAGCGGTACTCTCTAGGGTCGCATCCTTGGCAGAAGTAGAGGCACTACATGCCCGAGAGATACACGGAGCTCTCAAGGAGTTTTCTAGCCTAAAACCCATAGGTACCGTTGAAATGAGCTGCGGGTGCAATGAGAGCCGTTGGCAACTGAAGGAGGCGCCTGGCTCGCGCCTACAGGCGCATGATGCACATTATAAGACAGTAAGTGGTATATCCACAGCATTGAAAGTAGGCTCTCAATGTGGGACTTATGTATTGCAGAAGGTACCGATCGCCAGGCAGAGACCGGAGTTGTGGATCGAGTCCACCTTTTGCAATACACACTTGACAGCTGAGCATAAAACTTGCATTCGTAGTCAAGCTTTGGACGAATAAACGATCAATAAAAATAATGGAAGTAGACCTATCAGCACACTAAGTTATGAGAGTCAGAGACCCAAGAATGTCCATGTTGCGAGTACAAGAGCCCCTAAGGCTGCAAATATTAGCTTTGCAGGTGAGGCGTTGGTCAAAAAACTATACTAATGAAACGGTGCGAATCATTTCCTTGAGTCGGAGGGGAGCCGTGGATGGCAGCAGAAGTGCACCACATTCGTTTTGGAGAAAGAAAGCCCAAACCTGTGCGCTTTGGCCTAGGAGGAGAAGCAGTTGAATGGCTGTTGGAGTCGACGCTCCAGAGTTGGTATCTGGGCCACAACAAAAAAGATTAAAAGATCGTCCACGTAGAGCGTAGTGAGAACATCTTCCGAGAGAACCGAGGTTATACCGCTATTATTCACGCTAAAATGTGCGACACTGAGGACACTTCCCTGCCGCAGACCCTCTTCATGCTTCATTTTGCCAGACAGGGCTCCCCCCAACCCGTACGAGGTATCGATGATCTCGCCAAAACTCACAAATAAAGATTGGTAGGCGTCACCATCACCCCCATCGTGTGGAGAGTCTCCATGATACCGTATCGCAATACGGTATTATAGGCCTTTACGGAGGAAGGCCTCCAGTCAGAACAGAGCATCAGACGTGAAGTGGAACTTGCAGAAGCAACACTGTGTAGAAAACAGGTGGCCTTCGTTCTCCAAAAAAGGCTATGCTAACATTTTCCAATTTCTCCAACTTTCACATGTAGTAGGTTAGAGAAATTGAGCAGAAACCAGCCGGGTAGAGTGATCTCTCCCCGGTTTGCGAAAAGCGAGCACAGTAGCAATTCACCAGGAGTCGGGGAGGATACCCCCTGTCAAGAGCCTGTTGAAAAATCTAACAAAAGGAATATGCTTTGCTCACCTAGCATTGAAGGCGGACGAAGCAGCATCCCAGCTAGAGAATCTGGAGATACTGGTCGTGAAGGACTTGAGACGCGGAGTCCGAGATTGCGGTCCAACTCTCCTAGAGAACAGGACGGTGGTCCTGCGAGAACTTGCCACGAATCCTTTTAACTCGCTTCCACACCTCTGCAAGAGGAGTCTTTCCAATTAAATGAAGGCACGTATAGCCGCCAGGAGGAGCGGCGCGCGTCTTTTAAATCATACCGGAACCTATTCCTATCTCAACGAAATTCACTGACAGTTAAATCGTCCGGGTGGCGCTTATAGCGCATGCAGGCATAACGCTTCTGTTTGAGGGCATTCTCACACTCGGCTGACCACCTCGGAAGCGGTCAGCGTGCAAAACAATGAGACTTTCTAAAAATAGTAGTTAGGCCCAGGGCGATGAGGTTGCCGGAGAAGAACGCAACGGCCTCATCTACAGACTTAAACTCTTCCATTGAGATAGAGAAATCAGTCATTTCGTGAAATGCGGACCACCGCGCCCGCGCCCGCGCCAACACCAGTTGGGTGGTCTTTCAGGCGGTAGTGGTCCAAAAAATTATATTTGAATGGGAAAGTGATCAGTACCATGGAGGTCATCGACCCCAAACCAGTCTGTACATCCATAGAGTACAAGGATAGATCAATATAGAAAGATGAAGCTTTTCTCGGGCAGCAATGTGTAAACTCATCCGCATTTAGGACACCTATCTCTAGCTCGTCGATCAGGTCAGCAAGGACCTGACTGCTGGGATTGATCGAGTAGTATCCACAGAGGGGATGTGTATCCTTAAAATCCACGAGGAGTAGAAAGAGCCTCGGCAACCGTGCCACAGTGCGGCGGAAGTCTCCCGCTTTGAAGTCGGCTGACGATGGAATGTACGCACAAATAACGGTATACCTCCTATCTGGGCGCAACTGCACTGCTACTGCCTAAAATGAGGTATTTATAGCAAAGAGAAGAAAGGAGACATTATGCCGTGTTTAAATAGCCCATCCTCTTGCCCAACCCCCATTCCGTGGTCGTTGGGCCTCAAAACTCTTATACCCTTGTAGGGTGGGTAGGAGGCACGCTCCCACCATGGTCTCCTGCAAAAAAATAATAGCTAACGGGGAACGGGATGAAACGAGCCTCGGCAGTATCTCCCAGTTGACCCGGAGTCCGCGGCAATTCCATTCAAGGCATATGTACTCCAGGCCTAGCTCGGAGGCAAAGCGGGAGAGAGGTGTGTGTGTGAAACATGAGAGAAAGAGGAGAGCGACAAAAAAGAGGGAACTGAGAGAGAAAGAAAATTGAGAAGAGATAGGAGAAAGATTGGGGAGAGAAAGATGAGAGAGACGAAAGTTTAGAGAGGGGAAAGAGATTTGAGAGGATTGAAGGAGGAGAGAGGGGGGATATGTGGGAGATATGAGGAGTGAGAGGAGAGTGTGTAAAGGGTGTAAAGAGGACATAGAGGATAGAGACATGTGAGGGAGTGGAAAGACAAGCGAGATAGGTGAGGGAAAGAGAAAAATACAGGAGCGAGAAGTAAGAGATAGGAGGTATAGCGGAGATACTGGAGTGAAAGAGGAGAAAGATTGAAAGCAGAGGGAGAATGTTGATACAAATGAAAACGAGTAAAGAATCCGATATAGAGGAGAGAGGGGAGAAAGACAAAAGGGAGCTGAGCAAGGAAGGAGAGAATAGAGAGATAGAATTAGAGAGTAAATAGGAGAGGGAAAAGGCTGACGAGATAGAGGGCAGAAAAAGGATAGAATGAGAAGACAAAGTTTTGAGACGGGATAAACTGTACAGGAGGAGAGGGATACGGGAGAGACAAGAGAACTAGATGAAAAATCCGGAAGAGATAGAGAAGTAAGAGAAATAGGAGAGAGAGTAGAGGGACAGATTCTTGCCACGACAGAGAGACATCTTTTCGTTCTCAAGTTTTAATTCTCGCCACCAAGAGTGAGATCTTGTCGTTCTTATGTATCGATTCTTTCCACTAAGAGCAACAGCTTTTCGTTATCATATTTTGATTCTTCTCACTAAAAGCGACCTCAGATCTCTTTCTGCTTTTATTTTTCCCACAAAGAATGAAATTTTATTGTTCTCATGATTTGAATCTTTTCATGAAAAACGGCATTTTGTCCTTCATGTTTGGTTTCTTGCCACGAAGAGTGATATCATGTCACTCAGATGTTTTGATTTTTTCCCCGATGGAAGATATCTTGTGTTCATGATTTGATTCATGCCCCAAAGAGCATCATGTGGCTGCTTCCAGGATTTGATTCTTCCATGAATGGGGACCTCTTGTCCCTTTCAGATTTCGATGCTTGCCACGAAGAGCGACAGCTAGGATTCTCATGGTTTTATTCTTTTCACGAAGAGGGACTTCTTGTGGCTCTCATGTTTTGATTTTTGTCACGAAGAGCGACATCTTTTCACTCTCATATTTTGATTATATTTACGAAGAGCGAGATCTTTACGCTTCCAGGATTAGATACTTAGCACGAAGTTTCGCATTTATAGTTTTTATGTTTTATTCTTTTCACGAAGAGGGACATCCTTTCCATATCATGTTTATATTCTCGCCACGAACAGAGATATATTGTCGCTTTTAGGTTTGATTCTTATGGGGAAGGGTGACATCTTGTCGTTCTCAAGGTTTGATTCCTTTTTCGAAGAGCGACATCTCCACATATTTTGAATCATGAAGATCAAAATCTTGGGGTTCTCATGTTTTGATTCTAGCAACGAAGATAGATATTTTGTCGTTCCCATATTTTGATTCTTGTTACGCTTTCAGGTTTTGATTATTAGCACGAATAGCAACATCTTGTTGTTTTCATATCTTGATTCTTGCCACGAAGAGCGACGACATCTTGCTGATTCCATGTTTGAATCTTGCCACGATGAGTAACATCTTGTCTTTCTCATGTTTTGATACTTGCCACGAAGAGTGACATGTAGTTCTATGTTTTGATTCTTGGCACGAAAAGCTACATCTTTTCGCTCTCATACTTTGATTCTCACCTGGAACTGGGACATCGTGTCGCTTTAGGTTTGATTATTGTGATGAAAAGCGAAATATTGTCGTTCTCATGTTTTATCCTTTTCACCAAGAGCGACATCTTGTCACTATCATGTTTTTATCCTGGTCAAGAACAGGACATCTTGTCGATTTCAAGTATGATTCTAGCCACAAAGAGTGAAATCTTGTCGCTATTATATTTTGATTCTTGCCAACGAGAGCGACATCATGTCGTTCTCATGTTTTGATTCTTTTCACAAATAGCGATATGCTGCTGTTTCAAAGTTTTGATTCTTGCCACGAAGAGTGACATGTCGTTCTCAAGTTTTGATTCTTTCCACAAATAGCGATATGTCGCTGCTTCAAAGTTTTGATTCTTGCCAACGAGAGCGACATCATGTCGTTCTCATGTTTTTATTCTTTTCACAAATAGCGATATGTTGCTGCTTCAAAGTTTTGATTCGTGCTAGAAAGAGAGACCTCTTATCGCTTTCAGTTTTTGACGTTTGCTCCTAAAAGCAAATCATGTTCTCAAGGTTTGATTCTTTTCATGAAGGGCGACAGCTTGTCGCTACCGTGTTTAGATTCTTAACATTAAGAGGAACATTTTGTTCTTCTCATGTTTGCAGATTTCATATGATAAAATCGTATATTCCCGAAATTATATTAAATAAACTAACAAAATGAATTAAGAGGACGATTTTTTCAGGAACATTCTAGAAGTTTCTTGAAATCACCTGGCAACATTTTGCTCAGTAAGGTAAGAATTGTACAACCACTATTCTTGTCCTACTCAATCTCCAGAGATTTTGTTAGTTTATTTAGTATATTTTTATGGAATATAAGATTGTATCAAATGAAATCTTCATAAAATATATTAAATTCATGCTTTTATATACCATGGAAATTTCATTTACCTACTTATCATATTTTTTTAAAATATTTAAATAACTGAAAATTGTTCTCTTATTTCACTCGCTAGTGTACATGTTATATTCTGTTGTCAAACAAACTGCTAACCTCTATAAATGTTTTATTATTAGAACCAAATTACCCCTTATTCAATAGATTTCGTAGATATAAAATACTCTCTAGTCCGTTCTTAACTGTGGAAAAATTTAATCAAAACTGTGCGGAATTCAACCCGAATTATAGAACTAAACCATAATAAAAATACTATCATCTCTATTATTAATCTTGTTTCATGATCAATTGTTCAAAATATGGATTCAAATAAATATAAACGCATTTCAGGAAAAAAGAGATAGATTAAAACAAATTTCATTATTTTAAGCCTTGTATCAGGTCATAATGTTTATAAAACATTTCGGAATTCATCTGGACCTTAATTAGTTAGATCATACTTGAATCATAGGCTTAACAAACCCAAATATGAGCTTGCATTCATTTTACAACATATCCAACATTTTCAGCTTTCTTCTTCGTGACAAGCGTTTCATTTCAGGGTTGCTAGATTGGCCATTTCATGGCCACAATTTAAAAATTTGGCCTTTTTTTTTAACTCTGTGGCCCTGAAAATATCAGTGTTGCCATTTATGCAAGTGTGGTCACAAAATTGGCCATTTGTACTAAAAGCACTAAATATACACATTCCAGCTATATTTTAGGGTATTTCTAGTTATAATTGTGTAATTAGAGTTGGCAACACTGAGCCGAAGAATCAGTATTCAGATTTCAGTAATGCAGTGTGGTAATCATGTGTTTGTTACACGTTTAGATTCTATACATTATTTTTGTATTTTGTTGTATTTCTATATATAATATGGTATTCAAAATGACTAGTAATGGTGATATCAATAAAGTTAGTGATTTTGTGCCTATGATGAGCGATTTAAAATCGCCTGATGATAGTAATAAAAGTGCTTAAATAAAGTTAAGCTTATTTTTGAATATTCATTGACTGAAACTCTTTACTTTCAAATTTATTAAAAAGATAATACGGTTAGGTTAGCCTAGATAAAATAAAAAAAAATTTCTTATGTTTATACTTAGTTTGCATGTATGTAACATGTTTAGCAGCGTTACCAGATGCATATTCTTCAGCTCAGTAATCTCTTGTCTGGATATGAACCAAACCCTTATTATTATTTTTATTTATTTTATTTGGTGCAAATTCACTTATATATACTATATAGAAGTTATATTTGTCTTCCCAAAATCTAAATTAATAAGGACGAAATTCCGTTCTGAATAGATTTATATTTGTAGCATTATAATTTATTTTTGTTTCGCATTTTCTAAATTGAATTTTTTTTCTTTTAAGGTCTTTAAAATGCTTGAGTACAAAAGTGATAATTATAAAGGTGGAAGAAAATATCAAAAAGAGTGGGAAGTTAAATATTTGTGGTTGAAATCATCTGATGATGGGCAAAATGCAGTTTTTTTTGTTTTTTTTCTTTAAAGGGGCTATCTGGCGACTACCGACTTAGGCATAAGTCGCCGTAAAAAACAGCCTAGTTCTAGGCTACTTTAAAAACAATAAAAAGAAATAACAATAACAATAACAAAGCAATAACAAAAACAATTACAAGAACAACAACAACAATTAAATCGGGTTAAATAAAAGGGAGAAGGCCGGCCTCCCCCCAAAAGTCAATAAGTCCACCAGTCAAAGTACACGCACTCGTCCCGAGCACAAGGGACAGGCGGTAGCGACCCCGCCCATCCCGGTACCGGGACAGGTGTCGTGCGCGAAGATCACCCAGACTGGGACATTCGACAAGAATGTGCCGAACAGTCTGGGGGACGACGCAGTCGTTGCAATAGGGCGCAGGCGAGCGCTCCATCAGATAGCGATGCGTCACACAAGTGTGTCCGATTCGGAGACGACAGAAAGCAGCCTGAAGCCGCCGCGGCATTGGGGGATAGGTCCATGGGAACAGTCGCGGCGCAATGGCACGCAACTTTAAGTTCCCTTCGACCGTCTCCCATCTTCTTTGCCAAGCAGTCCGAAGAGCTGCCCGTATTCCTGCCATGTAGTCGGTGTGAGGAAGAGCAAAACGCTGGTCCGGTCGCAGAGTCCTCGCGGACTCTTTGGCGCGCTCATTCCCCGCAATTCCTACATGTCCAGGAACCCAGCAGAAGATAATCTCGACATCTGCCCGGCTCGCCAAAACCGTGGCGTCACGGATATCGCGAACCAGGGGATGCGGAGATTCCAATGCCCCGAGAGCACTCAGGGCGCTTTGTGAGTCGCTATAGATCACAATCCGGTCTCCAAACCGGGCACGTCGCATAATCTCCCGTACCGAGTGGTGTATTGCCACCAGCTCGGCCGTGAAGACAGACGCAGCGCCTGGTAGAGCCCCGCTGACTTCAAACAGAGGGGATACGGCGTGGAAGCCGACCCCCTCTTGGGACTTGGAGCCATCCGTATACACTGGCACGGTACCAGCGTGACACGATGTGTGCTCCAAAAAGGTCGAACGCAATACTCCTGGCGCAATACAAGCTTTGGGAGCAGAGGCGTGGCGACAAATAGCCAAATGTGGTACCCTCCAGGGTGGCGTCCTGGGCAGAACCAGGGGCGCCACCGGCCCGAGAGCTATATCTACCTCTCGAAGGAGTTTCCTGGCCCTAAACCCAAAGGGCTTAGGGTATGACTGGCGTCTCTCGGCGGCATAGGCACCATCGAGATCAGCTGCGGATGCAGTGAGAGCTGTTGGCGACTGAGGGAGGCGCCGGGCTCGCGCGTACAGGCGAGTGATGCACTGCACGCGGCGCAGAGCGAGTGGCATCTCCCCAGCATCGACCAACAGGCTCTCAATGGGGGAAGTGCGGAAGGCACCGGTCGCAAGGCGAAGGCCGGTGTGGTGGATTGAATCCACCTTCCGCAATAAACGCTCGGCTGCGGATGTATAAAACTCGCATCCGTAGTCGAGCTTCGAGCGAACAAAGGATCGATAAAAAAAGTAAGGCGGTAGCCCTATCAGCGCCCCAAGCGCTGAACGTCACGGAACGGAGAATGTCCATGGCGCGGGTACAAGAGACCCTAAGGCTGCGAATATGAGCCTCCCAGGTGAGGCGTCGGTCGAATACAAGACCAAGGAAACGGTGCGACTCAACCACATCCAGGCGCACCCCATTAAGAAACAAATCTGGGTCGGGGTGAAGCCGTGGATGGCGGCAGAAGTGCACCACCTTAGTCTTGGCCAAAGAAAACCGAAACCTGTGCGCTTCGGCATAGCCAAAGACGCGGTTCAATGCCTGTTGGAGTCGACGCTCCAGAGTTGGCATCTGGGCCGCGCCAAAAGAGATCGAAAGGTCGTCCACGTAGAGCGTAGCGAGAACATCTTCCGGCAGCACCGAGGTGATGCCGTTGATGCTCAGGGCAAAGAGTGTGACACTGAGGACACTTCCCTGCGGGACACCCTCTTCCTGCTCCTTTGGGGCAGAGAGGGCTCCCCCCACCCGTACGCGGAATCGACGATCTCGCAAAAATTCAGATATAAACATTGGGAGGCATCCCCTCGCCCCCATCGTGTGGAGAGTCTCCATGATACCGTATGGCCATGCGGTATCATAGGCCTTCTCCAGATCAAAAAACACCGTGGCGTAGTGCTGTCTACGAAGGAAAGCCTCGCAGACGGCATTTTCCAGTCGGAGCAGAGCATCCGACGTGGAGTGAAACTTACGGAAGCCGCACTGTGCAGAAGACAGATGGCCTCCGCTGTCCAGGAAATAGGCTAATCTAACATTTACCAATTTCTCCATCAACTTGCACACGCAAGAGGTTAGAGAGATTGTGCGGAAACCGGTAGGAGTAGAGTGATCTCTCCCCGGCTTGCGAAAGGCGAGCACAGTAGCGATTCGCCAGGAGTCTGGGAGAAGACCTTCCACCCAGATCCTGTTGAACATATCTAACAGAAAGGCCATGCCTCGCTCACCCAGGTGTCGAAGCATGGCGTACGGGACATCGTCCGGACCATGGGCGGTGTCCGCGCACGAAGCGAGAGCGGAACGCAACTCACTCACAGTAAACTTGTCGTTGAAGGGTTCTCCGCCTCTGGAGGTAAAGTCCAGCCGGCGGCCTTCCGCGACATCACGACGTGCATTGAATGCTGGCGGAGCAGCATCACGGCTAGAGAATGCGGAGAAAGCGGTCGCTAAGGATTCCGCCACGGACGCGGGGTCCGAGATTGCGGTCCCATTCTCCTGGAGAACGGGAGGGGGGTCCTGCGAGAACTTGCCCCGAATCCTTTTGACTCGCTTCCACACCTCAGCTAAAGGGGTCTTCCCGTTAAGTGAAGACACGTATGCCCGCCAAGAAGAGCGGCGGGCGTGCTTCGAAATATACCGGAACCTAGCCCTAGCCCGACGAAATTCAGCGACAGTGAAATCGTTCGGGCGGCGCTTATAGCGCATGTAGGCATAACGCTTCTGTTTGAGGGCCGTCTCACACTCGGCTGACCACCATGGGAGTGGTCGGCGTGCAAAACGGCCAGACGTCCTAGGAATAGTAGTCAGGCCCACGGCGATGAGGTTGCCGGAGAAGAACTCAACGGCCTCATCTACCGACCTAAACTCCTCGACTGAGATAGAGAATTCAGTCATTTCCTGAAATGCAGGCCACCGCGCCCGCGCCAAGCACCACCGAGGTGGTCTCTCAGGCGGCAGTTGCCCTGAAAATGATATTTGAATGGGAAAGTGATCACTACCATGGAGGTCATCGACCACCCCCCAATCAAAATCAGGCTGTGCATCCGAAGAGCACAAAGATAGGTCAAGGCAAGAAAATGAAGCGGTTCTCGGACAGTGATGCGTAAACTCATCCACGTTTAGGACACCCATCTCAAGCTCTTCGATCAGATCGGCAAGGACTTGTCCCCTGGGATTTATGGAGTAATCTCCCCAGAGAGGATGCCTGCCGTTCAGATCTCCAAGCAAGAGATAGGGCCTCGGCAACCGTGCCACGACGCGGCGGAAGTCCCCCACGTCGAAGTCAGCTGACGGTGGAATGTACGCAGAAATGATAGTATACCTCCTATCCAGGTGTAGCTGCACAGCCACTGCCTGAAAGGAGGTACCTAAAGAGAAAGGACGAACGGAGACATCATGCCGGGTGTAAACCGCGCATCCCCCAGCCCGGCCATCCCGCGGTGGTGGGGTCGCAAGACCCTTATACCCCGGGAGGGCAGGCAGGGGGCACGCGCCTAGCATGGTCTCCTGCAAAAAAATAGCTAACGGGGAACGGGACGAGGCGAGCCTCCGCAGCTCCTCCCAGTTGGCCCGGAGTCCACGGCAATTCCATTGAAGGAATATACCCTCCAGGCCTAGCTCGGAGGAGACGCGGGGGCCCTCCTCGAATTGAAGACCCTCACGGGAATGGCCGTACGCTTCCCGGGGGCAGAATCCCGGGCGCTGTTGGCCGGACAAAGCGCTGGAGGCGCTGTTGGCCGGACAAAGCGCTGGAGGCGCTGTCGCCTTCGAGGACTTATTGGGGGAGGTTGGGCTCGCCATGCGAGTCTTTTCCTCCCCCCGCCTCGAAACCTTAGGCGGGCGCTGCGGCTTCGGAGGCGGGGGGGCCTCTTTTCGAGGAACCACCGTCTCCGAGCCACTCGCTCCACCTCGGGGCGTGGGCGAAGGAGCCGAAGCTCCTTTGTTGCTGTCCTCCTTTCGGGGGACAGCTTTAGGAACCCCTGAAGATGGCCTAGCGACCATCTTCAGGGGTGTTGCCTCCTGTGAGTCTAACGACTCGGTGGAGGCGCGTGGCCGTTTCGCCTTGCGGGAAACGGTCACGCTGGGGGAAGAGGGGGGAGCCCTGGTTTTAGCCGGAGCTGGGTAGGAACCCTTTTTGCCGCCAGCTTTACCAGGGGAGCGCCCGGGTTGGGTAGAGCCCGCAGAAGGGCTCCGAATGGGCGCGGAAACAACCGTGCTCGTTGGCCTGGTTGGGCCAGGAGCAGAGGGTGCCTTTCGAACTACTGAGGCATATGACGTCTCAGGGTATGCTGGGCGCGCCAGGACCAAGTCCTTAGCCTCGCGGAATGAGAGTCTATCCTGGGCCTGAACGGCCAGGATTTCTTTCTCAAGGAGATATGCACCACATTGCTTCGAAGAAGCAGGGTGCGGCTCTCCGCAATTGACACACTTGGCCACACACGATTTGGACTTATCGTGTGCGACCTTGGAGCAATTTACACAGACTTCGGGTGACCCCGACTTTGCACGTCTACATGAGCGATTCGTATGGCCGAAGCGGTGACAGTAATAGCACCGCCGCGGCAGTGGCACGAATGCCTTCACGCGGTAGCGGTACCAACCGGCACGGACCGACTCAGGGAGCTTGTCACAGTCGAACGTGACGAAGAGTGTAGGGGTGGGTCTCGAAGCCCCTCCCTGTTTTCTCATCACACGTTCGACCTTGACCGCCCCATGGTCGGCCAGCTCTAGGGTGATGTCCTCAATGGAGTAGTCAACGAGTTCCCTCTCATAAACCACTCCTTTCACAAAGTTTATGGTAGAGTGCGGCGTCACACTCACCGGGGTGCCATGAAGTGTCCGAAGAGCACTTATCTTGGCCGCCTCGGCGGGATTCGCCGCATTCGCCAGAAGGCTCCCGTCCGAGAAACGGGTCACCTTCGGCTCTCTACCAATTGCACTAGCTAATCCTCTCCTCTGATGGATCATGTTGCCCTTGGACAACATGGTGCCATCAGTGGAGCGAATAACGAGGAAGCGTTTGAAGCCAGCGGGCTCGAAAACGCCAGGTAACCTCTGAATGAGGGGCCCCGATGTCATCGAGGCTCCGCCCTGTGCACTTTTGGTGTTAGTCTTGGTCAGGGGCTCTGCACACGAGGGGGTAGAGGGGCCGGATGTGCCGATCTTGGCTTGGTCGCCTACCAAAGTGGTAGCAGACCCATCCGTCCCCGCAGCCCCCGCGGATGGAGAGGAGCCCCGAGTCTTTTTCGTCTTTTTAGTCTTTTTTGTCTTTTTCTTTTTTGGAGAGGAGGGCGGGGAATGAACCCGCTTTTCACCTCCGCCGGCAGAAGCCCCCAGGCCAGATGGACCGGCCTCAGCCAGGTCCCTCTCCGAAATGGAGAAGGTCCTGGTTGTCGTGGGGGCACCTGTCGGAGGATATCCCTCCCCTCCTTTTACTGCCTCGGAGCCCTCAGCCATTTGAGGAGGACCTTGCATAGGGGCGGATTCGGGTTCGGTGCTTGGCGCCGAGCCCGAATTCTCCCCATGGAAGGCCCTACCGTCTGAGGCTGGGTCTCCTCAAGGACCATCTTTATCACAGGAGGGGCCTCCAGTTGGCCATCCCCTCCCAGGACATCGCAGGTCCCCTTGGCAGTGTCGCCAGTCTTGTGTGGGGAGGCACAGGCCTTGACCCCAGCAAGGTTTAAAATTCTTGCCAGCAGGTCTTTTGAGGGAAGCGACCGAAGGGGCCTGGCTTCCCTCTCCCCCCTAATGGGGTTTGCCCTCCCGATCCGCTTTGATGGGGAGCGGCTGGCTAAGGGCTGCCTGCTGGCTTTCTTGGCAGTCCCCTTGGAAAGAAAAGAGGGGACTGCCGCTGGGAAAAGGGAGGTGCCCGAAAGCACCTCCAGAGAAGGGGGTGAGGGGGAGTCCCCTGCACCCGTAGGCGAAGGAGAGGAGTAAGCCTCCTCTCCGGTTAGAGAAATATGGAGGGTCCCCTGTGCAAGCACAGGGGGGGAACCTCCATTTTTTTTCTGGAGCTGCCCGAGGGCGGCTCCGTCGATGGAACAGGGGAAGTTGAGGGTTGGGTTTGTTTTTTTTATCATCATTGGGCATGGTGACCCTTTTTTAAACACGGGATGCAATCGCGCACACCTCTCGCAGTAGCCCGCACTGCGAGAGGTGCTTACAAGCCCGGCAGAGCCAGGCGCCGCCATTTGGGATCACCCCTCCCGCCTGGTGGCCTGGCAGTCCATCGGCATGGCGGCTCCACCTTGGACACGGCGTAAAAATTAATAGATTGTGAAGATGAGAGGAAAAGGGATGTGAGGAAGGTATGGGTGGGGATGAAGCAGTTTGTTAAAAACCAGCCACCCCAGACCGGGGCTCAGGGGTTAGGGAACATTGTCCCCCACCCCCTCAGCCCCGATGCGGGACGGTTGGCTGAAAGGAAGGTCAGCATCTACCCTGTGAAATTAGAGGCTGACCAGAGAAAGTTGTGGGAGAGGTTGTGTGAAAAGTGAGGAAACAAGTGTTTTGAAGGAAGGAAGAGAGGCTAAGCTGGGGCCGGACGGAGCGCTGGATCCCGTCAGCACGGCGGCCAGAGTGGCAAATTGCCGCGCCCCTTACGGGGGGCAAAATGCAGTGACACGTATTGCAAAACTAACGTGCTGCCAAAACTTCATAACATATCCGTTCACGAAAAATCAAAGAAACACCAAGATAGATCTCCCAGTACATCACAAACAACTAGATAAGGTTATCAAATCGTCTATGAATGAGCAGGAAAAGCAAGCAGAAATCGAACTTAGCCTTGCAATAGCATGCCATTCTTCGATTTGTGCTGTAGATCATATAGGTGAAGTAGTTAAGCAACATGGCAAAAATAGTGTTCTTGGTAGCATTAAACTGCACAGAACCAAATATATTGCAATTATAGAAAATGTAATTGCTGCCTCATTAAAATAGCAACTGAAACATGATTTAGAAGGTAAAAGGTATGTATTACTAGTAGATGAATCTACAGAGATTGCATATTTGTTAGATGTTTGCAATAAAACAAATAAAATTCACTCAGCATTCTTGGGTCTTGTTCCTGTTGTGGAGAAAACAACGGAGGCTTTATTTAATAAAATTTCAGAAGTGTTAGCTTCATATAAACAAACACTCAAGAACTATATTGGGTTTGCTAGTGATGGTGCTGCTGCTATGGTTAGAAATAATAATTCTCTGTGGACTAGGATTACAAATGAAAATCCAAACTGTATTCAAATGAAGTGCATTTGCCACTTTGGCACTTTGTATACAGCATGCATTTGCAAAACTGCCATCCAATGTTAGATTCATTTTGACTGAAATTCCTTCGTGGTTTTCAAATGGCAATATGAGAAGAGAAGATTTTAAACCGCTTTTTAAAGTGATGAATTCAGCAGTTGAAGATGTCCAGGAGTGAGTTGCATTCCTTCCATTTATGAACTTGTCCAAGCAAGGCGGTTAGCGAGAGGTAAATTATTGAATAATATACTGCTAAATTGGGAAGAATTAATTTCCTATTTCACCTGCTGTGAACAGTCTGGGGGTCAGAATACAAGGATAAGGCAAGGTTGATAAAAGAGATGTTACAAGATAGGATTAATTATTTGTACTTTGTATTTGCTACTCCCATTGTCAAAGAATTTAAAAGGCTTAATGTTTTGTTCCAGCAAACCTATACTGATCTTTACGATCTTGCCAAAGAACTGCGCACACGCAGAGATAGTCTTTATCAAAGGCTGTACAACAAAGATGGCACATGCAAAATAGTAGAAAATATAGACTATGGAATTAAATTTGATCAAGAAATTAGGACGTACTCGATCAGCTTGATCACTTCTCCTAATATGGAACAAGAAAATAACAAAATAAACTCTGTAAAACTTAGGTGCCAAGCGATGCTTCAAGATCATTAAATAAAGTGATCAAGCGGCTTCCTGAGTCAGTTAATATACTTAAAGGTCTGTCACTTTTGAATCCTACTGTTATTCTAAGCCAAACATCAAAGGGAAAATTTTCTGATCTACCATTTTTCCACCTAATAGACAATGCGATGTAGTCGAAGACCAATACAGAAAAACTAGCCTAGTTGCGTGGAATGAAGAAGAAAGCTTCAAACAAGATGGAATCCTTAAGGGAGCTTTAAAATTTTGGCAAGAAGTATCTAAACACAATAATTTTAAAGAACTATCAAATTATGCCCTAACGTGCATTATCGTGCCAGCAAGTAACGCAATAGTTAAACGAATTTTTTCCTATATAACATCCATCAAAACTGAACCCAGAAACAGGATGCAAATTAAGCTGCTGGATTCACTTGTAAGAATTCGGTCATTCCTAAGTGATAACATTTGCTGCCAAAACATTAGATGTACTCCTGAAATGCTTCAAATGCTCAACAGCAAAACCATTTATGATTCGACTGCAGAAAAAGAAGACCAAGATATTCAATATCTTGAGGAAGTGCTGTCAATTTAACAGCTGCGTTTCACTGTAAGTATTTTACTTTAATTAAAAGTATTTTAGATGATATGTAATTGAATATATAGGCGTAATTTATATACACTTAAGTGTTGGTACGTTAATTCCCACAATTCAATCATTTTATTTCTGTGGCCATATATTTGGCCAAATATTTTCCCAAAGTGGACATTTTCGCCATATTTTCTTTAAAGTGTGGCATGAAGTTGCTGTGTTTATCTGGCAACCCTTTTCATTCCCAAGCCAAATGCGTGAAGATTAATCACACAAATTGCCTCGAGGCCAAACCGATAAAAAATATATCATTGCAAGGAACAAATAAACAAGACTCGTCCAAAATTGTCATTCCTGGAAATAGAAAACTGAATTGACACAATAAGAGAGTGGGAGCAATTACGCCATCGGCGTTATACCCAACCATGCCGGTAAGAACAAAAGAAAATCAGGGCCTGAATTTTATTTACATCTGATATGAGTCAAGAAGATAAATTAAGAATATATGCTACGTTTTCTATCCTGTTTTAGCGCAAAGAAATTAGAAGTGACACCCTATTATTAAAAAAGTTATTATTTTTCTCATAATCGGAAATTATTTTCGGTATAGACAAAGCTTATCAATCTTTAGAATATGAGGGAATTCACACAATAGTGAAAGAAAATGTGGAAATATATATAAATAACACCTATTATTCAATAAAATTATCCAAAGTTAACAGAGGCTCATAAAGATGTCATTTCCATCTTTTTACTCTTTCTCTCCGCTTGCCTTGACCCCCTCCTCACCTTTATTCCTCACTCCCTCTTCGAGTCACCTAAATTCTCTTTTCCTACTCCGTTCTTTTTGTGCTCATATAAACATGAAAATTTCTTGAGTTCTTTCACACAAAAGAAAACTAAACCAGGAGTTCAGCATCTATAAGTTCATTTGTGTTGCTATTTATGAATATATTCATTTATTTACAATGTATATCAATTATTGTTTTTACCTTTTACTTTCTTTATTCAATTTGTATTGCCTTTATTCCGCCTCATTTCTCTTGCTCTTCCTTAACCAAATGCAAGGATCAAAGAATAAATACATCTACGTGAATTTAATTAGCTGTTGAATTCTTATCGAAATTAATTCATATTGGTTCTTAAATACAAAAAAAAAAAGATCCTATAAAACTAAATAATCCTTTGCATAATTTAAATAAAACAAACAAAAATTATGAAGTACACCAAGTTAGCTGCAATTGTAAAAGAGCTTAATGGAAGTTTTAAGGTGAAAATGATCTAGATTTATTGATTGCTTTGTCATAAAAGTGGCACACGATTTTAAATATCCATAAATGGAAGGTTTAACATATTGGGAATTTTAATTATGAAATGGAAAGACGTTATGAGAAATTGGTGAGAGAAGATGAACGCCTAGGAGTAATTATTGCCTCTTAAAGTTATCATTAAGTTGGGCAAATAAGGTTTTACTGATCGAAATGTAGAGCTCTTGCTAGCCGAGTGGATCTGGCGTTAGTTTGCTAACGTCGCTGCACCGGGTTCGATCCCGGCGAGAGCGGACACGCCAGCGCGCGTAGAGATCTGGCTACCAATTAGGGGCGCGCTGTGCTCAGCCCTTTACTGGGGTGGGTAGATCTTACGTACACCTCCAATTACAACACTGCTTTCATCATTCTGGCGCGGGACCGGTCCCTATTCCCCGGCGCACAAAACATCATACGGCCGCCCAATCTCACTACTCTGCACCGCCTCCAAAATCATGGAACGTCTACACCCACACATCCCACTAGACGGCTCCTAAACGGTATTGCAGTCAACCACTGTACTTGCCAACATCTACCAACTCATTAATTGCAACAGACAACACGACCTAAGTTAACCCTTCGACACAGTACTAAAAACACCCAATTAACAAAATACTAAACACCACAATCGACTCGTATAATAAAAATAGCTCACCATTTTCTCATCAACACATAAGCAATCTATCGCGAACATAAAGAACGGAGTCCCGCAAAGATTGGCAATTTCCATCAAGCTTTTCTTCATGACATCAATAGTGGTGACACTCGCTCAGACCGTGACTACTGTACTTATCCATGGGATTAAGATGGCTGGGCGATAAGCCGAATAAATGAATTTTTATCAGGTTTAAGCACGCCCGTACTGGTCGCGTGCCGTAGTAGAATCGGTAAAAAGGGGTTGGAGAGAAATCTACCGGATGCTCGCTGGGTCAGCATGCTTGGTTCGAACTCTATTCTTTAATGAATTCTTTCGCAATTAGGCAAAAACATGTTTCCGAAGAAAAAAATGATACCGTTTTTCTTTTCTTTCTTTGCGATCTGCTGGATACATACACATACACACATACATACATACATATGCGCACACATACATATATATATATATATACATACAAGCCGCTGTTCTCTTCATTAACAGGAAGAGCTTGGTTACACAGGCACCACTGCGGGGTGTGCCCTACGGCCTTATTTGCGAATCTTAACCCCCATTTTTAATCCCCTTTATAGACTTTATTTTAACACCCTGAACACCCTTTTCATCTTCATCTCCTCCTTCTAAAGGAGGAGATGAAGACCCGCAACAAGATCTGAATAACAAATCATATTTGTTATTCAGATGTTGTTGCGGGTCTGAGTGCATAGTCTCGTTGAGACAAATTCACACTGGGTCTTTTTGTGTGATTATTTTTTGTAATGATTCGAAGTTGTTCCGGAGGCCACGAAGATTCCATTGCAGGATTTGAGTTTGTTTATCATATTCTTCGGTCTGTAGATCTATTTAGGAGGCTTGGAGGCTCCGTATAGCGTGGAGCTACTAACTAGACTTTGTATAGGGTTTGTGTGTAATTTGTTTCGTCGTGCCTGGTATTATCGGATTCTGTATGTTTTTGTTCGTATTGTTAGTTTTCTTAGTGAGAGGTTCCTTATATTTTACCTGAGGGCGCTGCATCTTTGGTTTTGTGTTGCGCTGGGTGCTTAATATAGGCATATTTTTGGCTAGCGGGCGAGTGTGTTCGTTGTGAGTACTCTATTGATAGTGGGGCTGTATGTCTCGGGGCATTCTTATTGGTATCGAGTAATTTTTTATTGTCAATTCTTCTATATTTGTAGTTGAATATGCGGACCTTAGTGCAGAGGTTGGTAATCTCTGTGGTGATATTTGGGAAAGGAGAGCGTCTTTTGGGGGCTTTGTACTTTTATTTTGTGTTGGTGTGCTTGAGCAAGACGGTGCCGTTATCTCGGCTTGAGATGCCGGGCAATGGGAGTCTGGTGTCAAGGGTTCTGGGTTTATGAGTTTGTTGTGGAGGAGTGAGAGTAGCTCGCTATCGTAGGATATAGTTTATGTGCTCGATGAGCCGTTTCTTCGAGTTGCTTTAACTTCTGGGCTTTTAGTTGGTGAGGAAGAGGAAGCGGCAGATTTAGGGGATTCTTGGTGGCTTCTTTTTTGTGATTGCGCTTTAGGTAGGTCTGCTTCGGGGTGCTTAGCGGTTGATGGTTCAGTTTAGATGTGGTGGGCTTTTAACTTTGGGCTTTCTAGTGGTCCTAGGCTGTTTTCCTTGGATATTGAGGTTTTGTTGAGGGTTGTTGGGTCCAACGTTGGTTTGGAAGTTAATTGGGTGGTTGGAGCTTTGGTGGTGGAAGCAACGGTAGCATAAGTTGGAGTACTCAAAGTTCTTCTTTCCTCGGCCATGTCTTTTAAGGCTTGGTGCCTTCGGATGCCAAAGCGGACAGTTCTAATCCGTACCTCCTGATGGAAGTTGAAGTGCGGACATGTTCGCTTGAATGCGTGGTGGTTATCTCCACAGTTAATGTATCTTTGCTTTGCATTGTTCACTGTTGTGTCCTATTTCGCTGCATTTGAAGCATAATTGTGGATCAGTTTTATAATATTTGGCCGCGTGACCAAACATCAGGCACGATCGACATTGGATTGGAGTGGGCAGTTCTTCCTGTATTCGGATTGTTGTTCCTGCGAATCTGATTGTTTTGGAGATGGTTTGCTGTTTGAATGTTATTTTGACGATTTTCAGCGGAGTTGAGCGTGTGGGCGATTTTCTCTCGAAGATGGACACAGAGTCTATTTAATGGCCGTCATCTTCAAACAGCCTTTGTATCCCTTGGCATATAAAAGCCTCCGTACTTTTGGGTCCGGGCATAAATCTGTTGAGTAGAACTGTACCTACTTTCAGGTTGTGATTATTTTTGTCCGTTGGTTTTATTTGATTATCACCTAAAGCGGTGAGAGCCAGTAGTTTTTTTTATATTTTTTCTGACTTGGCTTTAACTGTAGCCTCTGTTCGGTCAAGATTGATTGAGAATTCTGGTTGTGACTCTTCTGTAACGACTTGTAGTTGTTCTCGCAGTTCGAGTGCACACAATAGTGCGTTTCTTGTGGTTGTGAGCGTTATGTATCTGGACCAACAAGTCGGTCCGAATATTATTCTGAGGTCGTTTATTTTTTGCCTTTTGCTGTTGTTTTTTAGTGGGGTATTTGTTTGTTCATTTTGTAGAGTTTGTGAGTCAAGAATAGTATCCATGGCCAATAAGTGAATTTCAACACCCCTGCCCGTGGCGGCCCACACTGACCCCAACAAGGGACCGGCACTACTGGGCGCCTTTTACATGGCCCCGGCCAGTACCACCAGGCGGGGCGCTATACGTCTTCATCGCTACCCTTTGGGAATCTCGGACCAAACCCACGCATATCATGGTAGGCTGATCACAGTGACGGATCAAGCTTGGTAACAGACCTTTGAGTGGTTAAGGGCACCACGCCTAACATTTTTGCGTCGGAGTATTCGGTTGTGCGATGAAAAAGAGCGCCAGATCGTGATCGGGGAGGTTCATGGACAGGAGAAGAAGGGGCCAACAAAATGGTAGAAAAAAGGTGGTTGTAAAGCGACGACGGAAAAGCAAGGGCACAGTGAGGGAGAAGTGGTACAGGAGACTGAGATTAGGGGTTAGCGAAGGAAGGAAGAGGGGCTAAGCTGGGGCAGGACGGGGCGCTGAGGCCCGTCAGCACGGCGGCCAGAAAGGCAAATCGCCGCGCCCCCTACGGGGACCTCCCTTGGGTATGAAGATTATTTTAGCAATCTTAAAACACCCTGGAAGCGTTGTAAACGTTTGTAATTTCCTGAATAATCTGCTGTGGAGCATTTACCAAGTTTTTTCTGGTGATGCCCGTCCAGCCTGGTGCCCTTTGTTCAAAGGTTCTTACAGTCACCATGACCTCCTCTGATGTTATGGGACGGTCATGGTCCGCCATCACCCTGCTTTCGTTTACTTGATGTTGTGGGTGCGTGCGATGCATAATCTGATTCAGATCTTCGATCAGTTGGTCTTCGAATTCCTGGTCGAACTCTCGATTGTCTTCTGGAGCGATCCTGAAGTCGTTTTTCCCAAAATTCCTAAATCTGTCTTCTAGAACCACCGGATCCTCTATCTAATATCCGTTCTCTTTTATTCGAGCCTTAGTTCTTCCGGTTAGTCCTTTTAGGTTCTTGACTTGACGCGGGAATTTAGCCGGGTTGAGCTTGCTATCGATTTTGGCTATCAGGCTGTTTCATATTTCCTCTTGTTGGAGGTTGATAGACTCTTTTAGCTCAGTGCTTAAGCGCCGAAGGAGTGAGCTTCTTTCCCGGTTAGGACCTTCCCATCTTATCTCTTCCTACACTTCCCCGTGAACACGAGCGATATCTCTCATCTCCTTTGTCCATCTGGGCTGAGGAGGTGTTTTACACCCAGTCTTGGGTATGCACTCGCGGTCCGCTTCTAGTATGGACGTAGTTATCTTCTCCAGTTCTTCATCTATATCCCCCAAGGCTGCGTCGCTTAGGTCAGCTAGGGCGTATTGACTGAATCGTCTCTTGTAACGTCCCAGTTGGCCAAGGCGTATTTTTTTTTCGGGGAGAGACTGGAAGCTGGATCGGAGCGAGAGATACTGTGGTGAGGATCGCTATGTGATCACTTGGGACTGTTGGGCCCGCCTCACTATGTTAGTTGAATGGGAAGGCTTTACTTGCTAAGATTATGATAGATTTAGTTGCTGATACGGAAGTGATATAGATCGGAAAATCCGGCCCTATTCTTTGGATGTTTTTTCTTCCCATAATCCGTTCCAAGTTTCGGCCTCTTTCGTTGGTACTAACAAAGCCCGCCGCACGGCATCTGGCATTGAGGTCGCCCCATAAGATTGCCATTATCGGTGCCCAAACAGTGTGTAAGAGTTATTTAATTGGAGATAGGATCGACGAGGAGGTTGATAGGCTGCAGCTATCACGAGGTCTCCTATCAATCTGTGGAGTTCAACCGCCACAAAGGATTCATCCAGTTCTGTTAGATGTTTGAACGAGATGTTCTCCTTGATAGCTATTGCAGCACCATCAAACCTTTCCTGAGAACGGTTCTTCATGACTACTATGTAGCCCGGTATTTTAATTTGACGATTGTATTATCAATGCCGTGGTCCGTTATAAGAATGATGTCGGGGTCAAGCACCCGGAATATGTTTCCATATGCCGTTGCTTTTCCCTCCTATCCGTTTACGTTGAGTGTCAGAATCCTCATTCTATTGCTTACTCTTTCCATGTTGTCTCTTTAGTGTTTCTGGGTTACGTTCTTCTTCCTCCAGTTTCTCTTCTTCCTGAACTCTGCTTTAGAAATCTGCTCGCAGGTGTTGTGATGTAGGGTCACATTCTGGCATAGCAGAGCTTCTTCTCCGTTTCAGCCTCGACTTTAAAATCGTATTCCCATTTAAAAATTTTGCTTTAAATCCGTGGAATATTTCCCTGGCTTTCATTTCTTCGGGAAAGGGAAACTGGTCGCATGGGTAAATTTTAAGATTAATATTATCCACACGCAATCTTTTGTTTTTCCGTTTCCTACCCTTGGCCTTCTTTGTTTGTGGGGCTTCTGTGTCCGATGAGTCTGAGGACTCCGAGGAACCATTAGTATCAGACCCAGCATTTTCCCTCTCTTCGCTGATTTCTTGTCTCTGTTTAGGGGCACAGTTTTCACTTCAACTGCTTGTTTCTTTTCTTTCTTCTTTCCAATTTTTGGGTTGTCTTGTCCATTTATTTGTTGGTTTGGGACCATCTGCAATTTCAGGACATCCCCAAAGGGGCGTTGTCCGGGAACCACATTTAGTCCATACCGTTTTTGGCTAGCATTTGGTTTAGCTCTTTTGCGAACGTACCAGAGCGCGTGAGATTCATGACGTGCGCGTGAAGGATGCAAGTCATAATCTTTGCTGAATTCTCATTCTGCAGCTTAAGGTATGTTTTTTTTGTCTGTCCACTTCTGAGAGGGACACTTTTTCTTCTTAAGCGTAGGTTGTGTTTGCTTTACGCATTTCATCTTGCTTCATGTTTCCTTTTTATAACCTCTTTTTGACAGGGCAGGCTATGGCCATTGACCTGTGTCCCTGCCGACAGTTAACGCCCTTTTCGTAATTATTCGTGCATGTCCTACAATTGTGTCCCTTTTTGCTGCATTTGGCGCATGTTTCCAGTGGCTCCTTGCAGTCCTTAGTCGCGTGTTCCTGCATTTTATAGCACCTAAACAAAACTGAACTGGATTGAACTCTCCTTTCTCGATCTGATCCCCACTAACTTTGGCATTGGACATGAGAAGACCATGTTCTTTTGCCTTTTGGGCCATAGTGGTTTCAGCAGAGACTACCTTGAACACGTGAGTGTAGTCGCTGTTGTTCTTTCTGTTCTTAAATTTGATCACTTCGGCTACCTTGCCCCAGGTTTGTCGAAGCTGGATTTCCTCCTTGATCTTGAGTCGCCGGCATACCACGCTCCTGTGGGCTAGAATCTATGGTGGTACGGCGGGCTGTAGCCCAATTACCCTAATGACCTCAACTGCCTTTTCTTTGGTGATAGCCTCGATGTCCTTTTCTTTCTCACAGATTGCGACATATCCCGAGGCCACCTCCAGCAGTCTCACCATGGCAATGCCCAATTTGCCATACACAACCTCGAATATTTTTTCTGTGCTGGGCTTGGGCTGTCCGTCGATTGCCCGCAGAGGTATTCTGGTTGTATTATCTTGGGCCATCTCTTCGAGAGAGTGGCCCCTCATAGTTGGATCTGAGCCGTGTTTACATGCAAACGATTTGAGCGTTATTAACTCTTTAAATCTATCGTGACGCTGATTGGACAACTATTGCAGTGCTTATGTATAAAAGCTGATTGGTCAATTCGTTAAAGCTAAGGAGATTTATTCCAAAAATAAACAAAGTACGAGGGGCGGTCAATAAGTTTTTCAATTCGGATATAAGGAAACGATATATGAGGAAAAGTGTTTTATTATTTTCTAATATAACTACCCTCGACTTCAATGCACTTGCGCCACTTGTCCCTGAGGCTTTGAATTCACGACTGCTGTTAAATCCACTCCTGGACGGCGAGCTGGACATCTTCATCGTCCCCAAACCGGCGTCCACGCAGTGCAACCTTGAGCTGGCGGAATAAAAAGTAGTTGCTAGGGGCCAGATCTGTACTGTAAGGGGGAGGGGTTGAGCTCCTCAAATCCGCACTCGCGCAGGGCAGCTTGTGCAACTCTGGCCTTGTGGACTTTAACGACGTTGAAGTCGATCATGGGGCGTGAGATTTCTAGGGACCCAACGGACAGAGACCTTGGTCATGGCCAAATTATCGTGGATGATGTTGATAACACTTCCATGTGATATTCCAAGTTCTCGCTCGATTTCTTCGACCTTCACCCGTCGATTTTTTAGGATAATCCTCTCCGGACACACGGGCCACATTGTCCTCGTTGGTCACGTCTGATGGGCGTCCTCGACGGGGGTCATCTTCAAGGGACTCACAACCATGGCGGAACTCCCTATTCCAGCGAGCAATGGTTGCATAGGAAGGGGCGGTGTCGGTGTACACTGCAACCATGCGTTCATGGATCTCTTTTGCATTCTTGCCTTCCTTGGTCAAAAATTTGATCACTGCGCGGTGCTCAACCTTCTCCATTGTTGAAAAATTTGTGACAAACGATCTGCGATCAGCTACTGCTTCTTAAATAGACGAGGCAGGAGCGTGCGGCTGCAGGTCCTGGCTTGTCATAACTTGTCCTAACACCCCCACCAGCCATCCCCCCAATCTCAGTATATCCTTAAGGGCACTGCTATTGAATCCACCGACACTGAGAAGGAGTTGGGTGTAACAATCACTAGTGACCTCAAGTTCTCGAAACAGTGCATAGAGGCGAAGAAAAATCCCAAAGGATGCTCGGCTACATAAAGCGCCAGTTTGGATATCGGAACAAGGAGATTGTACTGTGTTTGTACAACTCACTTGTCCGACCGCACCTGGAGTATGCCGTACAATTTTGGAGTCTTTCATTTCGAAAGGACACCTCAAGATTGGAACACGTGCAAGCCAGTACAACCAAACTGATTCCCTTTATCAGACATAAAAGTTATGAAGATAGATTAAGGGAATTAAATCTGTTCTCGTTGGAAACCCGTAGACTGCGTGGTCAGCTCATGGAAGTTTTCAAAATACTTAGAGGGTTTGACAATCTTGACTACAGGGATATTTTCACACTTATTGAGAGCAGAACAAGAAATCGCGGCTTTAAACTTGAACTGAAGTGTTACAACCGCGATCTGTGTGTAAAATCTTTCACGTACAGTATCTGCGGTAGTTGGAACGCACTTCCAGTGGAAGTTGTCAACAGTGAATCTGTTGACCAGCTCAAGTCAAGACTAGACAGGGTCTTGAAAAGTGGCCGTTTAAGGACGTAAAGCATATGAGCAGAGATGTGCCCGTTCGACTGTTATTCCAAAGGTACCCTCATTGAATGGACCGTAAGGTCTTCTAGGGTACTTTCTTTCCTTGTTACTCTGTTTTGCCCTACCGATTCGCAAAACTTATTGACCGCCCCTCGTATGACAATTAAATGTATCTCGATCCAGATTGCTTGAAATTTGTAGAAATATGAGTAGATAGAATGACTATATAGGTGTTTTTTTGTGGAAAAGCATAACACAATGGACTGTCTGATAAAGGATATAAAATGGTGTTCTGAGTGCAGCGAAAAAAACCCATACGGTCGGGAATGTAATTCTCAGATGAAAAAATGTTTAAATTGCAATGGAAACCATCGCCCCTTGGCAATGGCATGCCCGATGAAGCGTGAGCAAATTGAAAATAAGAAAAGAGAGAGGGCTAGAGCAGAAGAAAAACAGAATCTTACATTCGCTAAAGTCACTAAAGCCACAGCCGAAAAAATCCAACTGGTAAAAAACGTAATCGAAGTTAAACAAGGAGAGTCTCTGAATATACTAGCCTGTATTATACACGCACACGTGTTGAATGTAGCAAACCCGGGATCATATTCAAGGGAATTAAATCTAATGTCAAAAAACAACGGTTAGACGAAATGTGGTGTTCTGAAAACCCACCATCGGTGGACATACTGAGCGTCCAATATAAACCAACAAATTTAGACAAGATTCATGAACAGAAAAAGACCCCTAGCCAAGAGGAAACCACAGAGAGCAACAGGGCAACGAATAGAGACCCAAGACTAAGAAAGACAAGAAGAAGAGATAGAGATAGAAATCGCCATAGGCAACAACAGCAATAAGGAAACGAACACAGCAAACCAAACCCAAGAAGGAACGAGCCTAGTCCCCTCCCAAAACTTGTGAAAGAAAGAGATGAAGAACATCAAAGCTTCAACCTAAAGGTTTACGCCTCTGAGGAAAAGCCCTTCCCCGATAACAACGAAGATATGGCCCAAGGTATTAAAAAGGGACTCTATAAATTCGAATACGAAGGCCCGTATACAGAACGTGAAGTATAAATAATGATAACATTAGGCAACTTAGAAACCCCGCAGGAACTAGGCTATACGCTAAAGAAAGAAGAATTCAAGAAAAAAAAAGGAGTGGAAGGACAAAATCACCCATCGAGCGTGAAACGTATAAAGCAGAGAGAAGAGGAAGCCGGGAAGAAAGAAAACATAAATAATGGCTAACGCGAGAAAATAAAAAGTAATAAGCCACAACTTAGCTGGATGGAATGAGAAGAGATTCTCTCTGAGTGTCGTGGTATGACATTATATTACATCAATACCATATTATATCTATGGGGGAGGGACCAATAACTTAAAGGCGAACCGAAAAGGGACGGAACACGACTAGTTTAGAGGGGCTGAGTAGCGAGAAAGAGTGCAACGAGGTCAGGTAAATTATGGGCAATGGCAAAACTCAAGGTTATTTAAAGAGGCATCTACAAAAATATAATTTTATTTACATAAAAATTAATGAGAGAATTGACGGGAAAAATTACATCAGATCAACGAGGAACGGGGGATGTGATTGTAGTTATGAAGTAGACTATGAAGTTAAAAATAATGTTTTATGGGAGGAGACAATTCAAACGGGGAAATTAACGCAAATGGGTTACTGAAGGGGGGGAGGGGTTGGCTTACGGAAGATTTCGGGTGAGACGACGGTGTAAGGCTTCACGGATGTCTTCTGCACGTGAGGCGAGGGCGCTCAAAACTTCGCAGCGGGAACTTGAAGTGATGACGGTTCTTCAAAAAATAAGGGGGGGGGCGGTAACGTCCGGTCCAGGGGAGAGTATTTTGGCCACCCGAAAACGAGGGGCGAACGAAGAGGGATTCGACAGGAGTTCATGAGAGAAGTCTGCTAAACAAGATCAACATAGACCCAGAAAGAAAAAGAAATCAATATGTTCAATTACACTGTAATTACAAAAACCACAAATGACATCAATTACGACGGCGTCGCTATGGCAATCCGAAACGATATAAGCTTAAAAAAAATCAAAGACCTTGACAAAGAATATCTAGCGATTAGCATTAAAACAATATGGATAGTAGAGCGTCTAGGGCCGGAATTTCCAACTTATCTGGGCCAAAATAGTGCTAGAAAACCAGATATAGGTTTGGCAGCTCTGAAATTTCAGTTCAATTACAACATAGAGGAAGTCCCTCCAGCAGCTAGCAACCACGAAATGGTGGTCATGGCTTTATCAATGGAACCTATTCAAGGTAAGTGCCCACCGAGGAAATCATATAGAGGGGCCGATTTAACCAGTTACGAAGAAGAGCTCTCCAATTACGGTCAGAGAGACCTAACTGAGGATTCACTAGAAGAAATAGACCAAGAGATTGACGACATCATGGAGGCACTTGTTGGGACAGATAAAAGACATGTTTCCACTACAATGCATAGAACTTTACCGCACCCAATCAGGTCAGCCCAAATAGGAAAATCTCGAAAGGGAATATAAAGACACAAGAGATTCAATCGATTTTTTTTTTTTTTAATTTTATGGAGCCCATCTGGCAACTACCCACTTGGGCATAAGTCGCCGAAAAACACGACAGCCTAGAACTAGGCTACTTTAAAGTGAAAATATGAAAACTTAACAATGATAAAAATTGGAAAAACTTAACAATCGAAGCAATCTCCGGCAGCGGGGGGAGGTCCCCCTCACCCCGGTGCAGGAGAGTGCAACCTACAAACAGAACAATAACAAAAAAAGGAACCTTAAATAAAGGGGAGAAGGCCGGCCTCCCCCCAAAAGTCAATAAGTCCACCACTCATGGTGCACGCACTCGTCCCGAGTACAAGGGACAGGCGGTAGCGACCCCGCCCATCCCGGTACTGAGACAGGTATCGTGCGCGAAGATCACCTAGACTGGGACATTCGACAAGAATATGGCGAACAGTCTGGGGGACGACGCAGTCGTTGCAATAGGGCGCATGCGAGCGCTCCATCAAGTAGCGATGCGTCACACGAGTGTGTCCGATTCGAAGACGACAGAAAGCAACCTTAAGCCGCCGCGGCATTGGGGGATAGGTCCATGGGAACAGTCGCGGCGCAATAGCACGCAACTTTAGGTTCCCTTCGACCGTCTCCCATCTTCTTTGCCAAGCAGTCCGAAAAGCTGCCCGTATTCCTGCCATGTAGTCGGTGTGAGGAAGAGCGAAACGCTGGTCCGGTCGTAGAGTCCTCGCGGACTCTTTGGCGCCCTCTTTAGCGCCCTCATCGGCGCGCTCATTCCCCGCAATTCCTACATGTCCAGGAACCCAGCAGAAGATAATCTCGACATCTGCCCGGCTCGCCAAAACCGTGGCGTCACGGATATCGCGAACCAGGGGATGCGGAGATTCCAATGCCCCGAGAGCACTCAGGGCGCTTTGTGAGTCGCTTTAGATCATAATCCGGTCTCCGAACCGGGCACGTCGCGTAATCTCCCGTACTGAGTGGTGTATTGCCACCAGCTCGGCCGTGAAGACAGACGCAGCGCCTGGTAGAGCCCCGCTGACTTCAAACAAAGGGGATACGGCGTGGAAGCCGACCCCCTCTTTGGGACTTGGAGCCATCCGTATACACTGGCACGGTTCCAGCGTGACACGATGTGTGCTCCAAAAAGGTCGAACGCAATACTGCCGGCGCAGTACAAGCTTTGGGAGCAGAGGCGTGGCGACAAATAGCCAAATGTGGTACCCTCCAGGGTGGCGTCCTGGGCAAAACCAGAGGCGCCACCGGCCCGAGAGCGATATCTACCTCTCGAAGGAGTTTCCTGGCCCTAAACCCAAAGGGCTTAGGGTATGACTGGCGTCTCTCGACGGCATAGGCACCATCGAGATCAGCTGCGGATGCAGTGAGAGCTGTTGGCGAAAGGCAAGCACAATAGCGATTCGCCAGGAGTCTGGGAGAAGACCTTCCACCCAGATCCTGTTGAACAAATCTAACAGAAAGGCCATGCCTCGCTCACCTAGGTCTCGAAGCATGGCGTACGGGACATCGTCCGGACCATGGGCGGTGTCCGCGCACGAAGCGAGAGCGGAACGCAACTCGCTTACAGTAAACTTGTCGTTGAAGGGTTCTCCGCCTCTGGAGGTAAAGTCCAGCCGGCGGCCTTCCGCGACATCACGACGTGCATTGAATGCTGGTGGAGCAGCCTCACGGCTAGAGAATGCAGAAAAAGCGGTCGCGAAGGATTCCGCCACGGACGCGGGGTCCGAGATTGCGGTCCCATTCTCCTGGAGAACGGGAGAGGGGTCCTGCGAGAACTTGCCCCGGAACCTTTTGACTCGCTTCCACACCTCAGCTAAAGGGGTCTTCCCGTTAAGTGAGGACACGTATGCCCGCCAAGAAGAGCGGCGGGCGTGCTTCGAAATATACCGGAACCTACCCCTAGCCCGACGAAATTCAGCGACAGTGAAATCGTTCGGACGGCGCTTATAGCGCATGTAGGCATAACGCTTCTGTTCGAGGGCCGTCTCACACTCGGCTCTCTACCAATTGCACTAGCTAATCCTCTCCTCTGATGGATCATGTTGCCCTTGGACAACATGGTGCCATCAGTGGAGCGAATAACGAGGAAGCGTTTGAAGCCAGCGGGCTCGAAAACGCCAGGTAACCTCTGAATGAGGGGCCCCGATGTCATCGAGGCTCCGCCCTGTGCACTCTTGGTGTTAGTCTTGGTCAGGGGCTCCACACACGAGGGGGTAGAGGGGCCGGATGTGCTGATCTTGGCTTGGTCGCCTACCAAAGTGGTAGCAGACCCATCCGTCCCCGCAGTCCCCGCGGATGGAGAGGAGCCCCGAGTCTTTTTCGTCTTTTTAGTCCTTTTAGTCTTTTTCTTTTTTGGAGAGGAGGGCGGGGAATGAACCCGCTTCTTACCCCCGCCGGCAGAAGCCCCCAGTCTAGATGGACTGGCCTCAGCAAGGTCCCTCTCCGAAATGGAGAAGGTCCTGGCTGTCGTAGGGGCACCTGTCGGAGGAGATCCCTTCCCTCCTTTTGCTCCCTCGTAGCCCTCAGCCATTTGAGGAGGACCTTGCATAGGGGCGGATTCGGGTTCGGTGCTTGGCGCCGAGCCCGAATTTCCCCCTATGGAAGGCCCTACCGTCTGAGGCTGGGTCTCCTCAAGGACCATGTCTATCACCGGAGGGGCCTCCAGTTGGCCATCCCCTCCCAGGACATCGCAGGTCCCCTTGGCAGTGTCGCCAGTCTTGTGTGGGGAGGCACAGGCCTTGACCCCGGCAAGGTTTAAGATTCTTGCCAGCAGGCCTTTTGAGGGAAGCGACCGAAGGGGCCTGGCTTCCCTCTCCCCCCTAAGGGGGTTTGCCCTACCGAGCCGCTTCGATGGGGAGCGGCTGGCTAAGGGCTGCCTGCTGGCTTTCTTGGCAGTCCCCTTGGAAAGAAAAGAGGGGACTGCCGCTGGGAAAAGGGAGGTGCCCGAAAGCACCTCCAGAGAAGGGGGTGAGGGGGAGTCCCCTGCACCCGTAGGCGAAGGAGAGGAGTAAGCCTCCTCTCCGGTTAGAGAAATATGGAGGGTCCCCTGTGCAAGCACAGGGGGAGGACCTCCATTTTTTTGCTGGAGCTGCCCGAGGGCGGCTCCGTTGTTCTTGGGGAAATTGGGGGTTGTTTTTTTTTTGTTTGATCTTCATCATTGGGCATGGTGACCCTCTTTTTAACACGGGATGCAATAGCGCACACCTCTCGCAGTAGCCCGCACTGCGAGAGGTGCTTACAAGCCCGGCAGAGCCAGGCGCCGCCATTTGGGACCACCCCTCTCGCCTGGTGGCCTGGCAGTCCATCGGCATGGCGGCTCCACCTTGAACACGGCGTAAAATATATAGATTGTGAAGAGGAGAGGAAAAGGGATGTGAGGAAGGTATGGGTGGGGATGAAGCAGTTTGTTAAAAACCAGCCACCCCAGACCGGGGCTCAGGGGTTAGGGAACATTGTCCCCCACCCCCTCAGCCCCGATGCGGGACGGTTGGCTGAAAGGAAGGTCAGCATCTACCCTGTGAAATTAGAGGCTGACCAGAGAAAGTTGTGGGAGAGGTTGTGTGAATAGAGAGGAAACAAGTGTTTTGAAGGAAGGAAGAGAGACTAAGCTGGGGCCGGACGGAGCACTGGATCCCGTCAGCACGGCTGCCAGGATGGCAAATCGCCGCGCCCCTTACGGGGAAGATTCAATCGAACGATAGGGCCTTCAGAGAGGCGACAGTGCAAAACTGCGGAGCGTGAAAGACCAACTAATAGAGGAAATAAAAATAGAAAGAAACAGAAGGTGGGATCTTTTCGTGGGAGCCATAGACGATGAATTAAATCCTAATATGGCAGAAAATTAACATCGCCAGCGAGAAAAGAGAGCTGAGGCTAAAAATGAAACTTCAAAATGAAGATGGAAAGGAAAAGGAGCCCCAAGAAATTGAAGAAGCGTTCTGAGAGCACTGAAGGAGGGTTTTTGATATCTCCCCCAACGAAAACGAATATTTCGACGGCGACCACGAAGCAATAGTGGTAGAAGACTTGGGGCAAAACCACCAAGAAATAGTCCCCAACATAGCTGCTGAACCAACACTACTAATTGAGAAATTCAAAGAACGCTCAAGGCTACTAACAGAAGGCACCTGGGGCATCGGGGATAACAAAAGAAAACCAATATTTGACACCTCTCTAAGCGCAGGATACTTCCCAGATGCACTAAAAATGGAAAAGATTATCTTTCTACCAAAACATCGTAAGCCACCAAATAACCTAGGAAACTTCAGGCCTATCGCACTACTAGAGACAGTGGCAAAATTAATGGAGAGAGCCATAAACGATAGATTAGTCAAGTACCTTGAAGAGAGAACACCGATTCTAAACCATCAGCACGGGTTCAGAAAGAACAGAAATAGCGAGAGGGCCCTGACCATTCTGGTCGAATCAATTGCAAAGGCCAAATACGATAAAAACTATACAGACATCATACTCAGAGACGTCCAAAAGGCGTTTGATAAAGTTTGGAGAATAGGCCTTAAATATAAAATTAAGAGACTAGGGATACCCTCTGCCCTAACCAAATGCCTCTGCGACTATGTAACAGACAGGTCGGCGTTCATCTCAATAGCAGGCTTCGATGGCCCAGACTTCGAAATCCTCCAAGGTGTCGCCCAAGGGGGCTGTATAAGCCCAACACTTTATAGTATATATACGATGGATTTACCAAGGTCGGTCCACGATACAACAACATATATCCAATTCGCCGACGACATTACAATAGTGGTGAACAGCACATACAGATATCCCCCAACTATGGCCAGAATCACAGCGGCCGAATTGCCAATATTAACGAATTTGAGCGAAAATGGAAAATTCGCACCAATTCAGAATTTTTTTTCATTATTTCAGTAGGGAGGCGATTGACCTCAAGAGTAGAGATTAAAGAGAAGAGATACCGCTATGTAAACGAAGAAAACGTACTCGGGCTAAAGATCACTCGAAATGGCTATTGTAAACACATTGTTGATAGAATCAATCAGGCTAAAGCACACCTAGCAAAACTGTTCCAACTCAGAAACCTAAAGAGAAAAAAACTAAAGAAAATATACAGCTCTATCTGCAAAGCCGCGTTGTTCTACCCAGCTATCCCAATGAACCCCCTTTTGAAAACACGCGCAATGATGCTTCAGAAAGTGCAAAATTCAGCGGTATATATAATCACTAATACAAGAAGGAGAGAACGTAAAAAAATAAGAGATCTTCACAACGAGATAGAACTTCAAACTACGAACGTGTCCTTACACAGGAGAGCTTTGAAGGTGTGGGACCAATTAGATCGTATAATGAACGAAGACGAAAAAGGAGCGATTGAAATCCCGCATAACCACAGAATAAATAACCGCGGTAACTTTAGAAGCGGTAGACCGGATTCTAGGGAAGAACCGCCCCCCAAGATACAGTGCAAGGTGAGATTGCAGAGTCAAAACAGAAGCAATATTAAGGAAATCCGCAACAAAAAGAAAACAAAATATGTGAAATATTAAAGAACTACAGAGGCGCGAAACTCCATTAAAGAATACAGAAGACAAATAAAGAAAAATAAAAAATAAGACCAAAGAGATGGCTGGTCACCCAGCAACTAACTAACTTTTACTTATTCCTCTTTACCACTTTATCCTAAACAACCCTATCCACTATATTATGACTAAACACTTTTAATTCTACCTTTTTAAAGACATAAGACGTGGAAAAGTAGAGAGATTCATATTGGATAGATATATTCTCACGCTAGTGGTCAAGTCTGGCAGTGGCAAAGGAGGAAATGTGAAGGCCAAGTACGTAGAACGCTATCTCCAGACAGTAACACCGCAGTGTGGGGAAGCTCTCTTCACACAAACAGAATAGTGCCCCAACAAAGGTAGAATTCCGCTACCCAAGGAGGCCTCATGGAGTCAACCCCAAAAGAGAACAGACGGGTTCCCTACCGAATTTTACGGGGGGGGGGGGGGGCAAAACCTACAAGATCTGCCGTTATAGAATTTCTGACCGGAGTTCTTAATCTCTTCATTAAGAGGCTAATAGACACCCCGAATGGATACGCCGCCATTTGTCACTCGATGGAGGACGTGGAGCAGCTCGTATCTGAAAAGGCTAAGAAGGAGCTTCAGAAGATCGGGCTGGAAGCGTCCGTACCCCCACGACATCCTCGTTCGCCGGACCATAATCCTCAGAAGGCTTAACCCGTTTTTCTCGGATAACTCCTGTGAAGATATCAGGGTATAGCTGACGAGGCAGCAGACGTGAGCGAAGATCACCAAGGTACAGAAGTTCGTCAAAGGAAACAGAATTGTCAAAATAGTCTGCGAGATCATCAGGATGGCTGACAGGGCTAAGAAGCAAGGCCTCCTAGGTTTTTACCTCCGAGTGGCTTCAGAGCAAGTCTAGGCAGAGGAATACGTTTACGTGGACTGCTGCTACAGGTGCTACGCCATCGAGAAGCACTCTACGCGTGAATGTAAAGAAATAGAATTCACGTGTTCCAACTGTACCAAGTCTGGTCACGAGTCGAGACAATGCGTGGCTGAGAAGTTAAAATGTATCAACTGCGGAAGGGAACACAGAGCGCTAGCCATGAAGTGTCCCATCCGCAAGGAAGCGATTCGGGCAAAGAGGGAACAGTCCAAAATGGAAAAGGAGGCAAAGGCAAAGTCGTTCGCGGAAGCAACGGCTACGCAACATAATCATAGAATCACAGCGTCAAAGCTGGTGATGCTAAGCGAGGGCAGGGACAATGGCCATGGTCATTTTGTTCACTTGGCAAACCTGGCAAATTCCGGCACTTTTGCGGAGAAATTGAACCTCCTCCTGCTGCTGAAGAACGGGACTGACAAGAAGCTGTGGTTCCCGTCTAATCCTGCGTCACAAGACGGCCTGAAAATCCCGCTCACCGATAGTCCCCACGTGGAAGAAAAAAACCCAAAAGAAGAAGATCAAACGGAAAAAGAAGAGACGCAGACGAAGAGATCACCACAGACACAAACGCCAAGTTAAACTCGAAGAAGAAAATAAATCAAAGAGGAAGGAAGAAAAAGAATAACGTACAAGAAGTAGAGCTAGACGCTCCAACGACGGAGGAAGAGGTGGAAGATGAAAAAATCGTGGAAAAAGCGCAAACGAAGAAGTAAGAAGAGAAAACCACGTTGGCAGTGTACCAAGGAATCCTACATACCGAAAAAAAAGGAAATCCTTGAGCAAGGCTTCTTCTTTGACGGAGAAGAGCTGTTCCTCATGGTGTACGGAACACCGGCCTGCGTACCCCCTAGCGGTAACACTGGGCTTCTAGTCGACGGCATACGTAGAGGGAAATACAAATGGACGTTTGAGGGGCCGTACTCTCCAAAGGAAGTTAAGGATATGTTGTGGGATGACGCAATCATCGTTCCTGATACATGTATCAGCGTCGTCATCATGTCCGAATACAAGAAAATCAGCAATAGACATAGATACGCCCAGAACCCCTCTACAGCGAAAAAAAAATTATATATATATATATATATATATATATATATATATATATATATATATATATATATGTGTGTGTGTGTGTGTGTGTGTGTGTGTGTGTGTGTGTGTTAAAGATCAAATTTATAGCATAATGAATTAAACCTCCAAAGTTACAAAAGTGAATACAAGTTTTAAAGTTCAAATTAATAACAAGAAGTCTAACAGTGAATAATAGTATAAATAATTCAATTTAAAGCAAGGGTCATATGAGATAATCGTAAAAAGAAAAATTACCATTGGTAGCAAAAGTGGATAAGATAGCAAGAACAGTGATTTTTATAAGGAGAATAGTGAATATTTAATTCATATATATTTTTTAATGTAAATCAACAGTGACAATTTAAAAAAAAAAACGACGACTAAATGCGAGAATATATTGTTAACAATACAAATAGGAGATGTGAAATTCATAAAAAACATAGTAATGTAAAATAACTGCAAAAAAATGTAGTCACTAAGTTTTGTAGAAAGAAAACGATAACAGTGTAAATTATCGTTGTAAAAACATATTGATCAACGGAACGAATAATAATATACAATAATCAATTTAATATTTATCTAAAAAGTAATTGCAATTTTTTGTAAAGAGTTGACTAGCCCGACCTCCAGGCAGGTGTATACCTTCTACTGTATTTAACCTTTAACAAGTTTTCATTTCTTTTATTTCTCTAGTACTCCAACCCACGAGAGTGTGGTGTGTGGGGGGGGGGCTAAGCTTTCATCTTTATAATAATAAAGTAAAAAAGTAAAAGGAGAGTTAGCAATCATTATTTTTCAAGAAGAAAGAAGTTGTCATTACTCTTCGCCATTTTGAGGCTTGTTCCCGCTGTTTGTTTACCAAGGAATAAAGAATCCAGCTCAATATTTTCCATTATCCTAAGGAAGAGTTTGATCACTTAATCCAGCCTACCAAACAACGAGAGAGAAATCGTTATCGAGCCCCTATAACCTTATAGACTAGTGGCTAAAGTGGTCTGGAAAGGTAAATAGATGAATTAAATACGGTACTTACACTTTATAAATGTTTTTTTTGCATACTCTAACATTATTTAAAACAATCTTTGAATGCGGAACGTTGGGTAGGAGTAAGAAATCTGATTTTGAAAATGATGCTAACAAGGAAATGTGTTGCAAGATTATAGGAGAGTCGGTAATGCGTCCATAGAATTCCACATCTACGCTTAATGAAAATGGGGAAGGGGCGATGACCACTGTAGTATCAATTCTCAACAACAAAGTCCCAAACACCCATCGCATATCCTAGACTGAGAGACACCTAGATACAGGATGAATAGATATATAGAGGGGTAGACAGACGGAAGAAGGGTTGATAGACGAAAGAATCAATATACCTCCGCCGTTTCCTTTGGATTGGAATATACCTCTACCAGAGGTACCCACTGGTCCCCCCACTACTCCTGTTCCGGTCGTTTTTTGGCCCGAGAACTCTAAAAAATCGTCCTATGGTAAACGATCTACCCATAAGAGGACGACGATCCGTCGAAGGACAACAACGACAACGCTCAGGACCAAAAACCCAGGATAAAAACACAGAAAGGAATGGACATAGTACAGTGAATAATAATAACGATAACCGTAAACAAATAAGAAACAAAGCCAGAAATTTTAACCTGCGTTGATCGCCTAAAGCCTTCCACTTAGGTAAGCAGTGATACTAAATTGACATTAAGTCCTTTAAGATTTGGCTCTCTCGAAAGTATTCCCACTCTCTCAAATTTAATTAAATCACCCTAAAATAAAGGCTTCAAAATATTTACGCCAAAAATTATCATTGGCAGAAATTTACTAACTTTTCATTCAAAGCCATTATAACGGAATTAGAACTGGCCGGGGGGTTTGAAAGAGTTAAGTCAGGTATATTCTTTCACAAGCTATTTTGTCTACGCAAACCGAATAAAATGTCCAGTGTTATTTACATATCTACTCTTACTACAGTATTTTCATCTCCCAAATTACAGCTGCCTAACATTAATCATGTTCTTAGCAAGACCAAATCTAAGGATTATTGTATAAAAGTCGACCTTGATTCAAGGTTCTTTTATATACCCTTGCATCTATCAGCTAGACCCGATTTCGGAATTCAAACCACCCAGGGAGTCTATCAGTTTACTAAACTCCATATGGGCTTTTGTGGGGCTCCATATCTATGCTTACCTAGACGAGATACTCATAGTGTGAGGACTAGATGAATTGCTAACCATTAATTCTAGCCTATCAATTAATTACGAAATATGAATTATTACTCCCACAAGGTAGTTGCAATATCTCGGGTAACGCTCAATAGTAATCTGTCGAATTACCATATTATTATCCGATAGTGAAGATTATTAAAAAATATCTCCAAAATCAAGGAATTCTACCCTAAAACAACGAATGAATGTCCTATTAATGGCAACTCGTTCCCTTAAGTTCTTAATTCTCATCTCTTGACAAATTGGATGAGTTAATTTTCCGAATTACAAATGCTGATTCGAACCCAAACTTCATTTCTTTCCAGTTTTTTGCATAAATTTTAAAAGGTGGCAGTTAAATATATGCGATTTGGGCTGTGCACGATATATGAGGAAAAAAAGTACCCTATTATGTTCCTTACAGTGTTCAACGGTGCATACAGCGAACCATTTGCGAGCGCTAAACAACGAATAATTACAACCACTCGATAATATATAGCTTAGTAACAACGCACAATTTACGAGACCCACACAACGTAGGAACAACGAACAATTTACCTGTCAAGATCGACCCTCGTCTTCCAACTGGGGAGGTCGCCATATTGAATAGCCGACTTCGTGTTCATCCATATACCAACACACGAACACTAACACTACATAAACGAAATAAAAACAAGTATCTATTTCACATGCTACAGTTATAAATTTGCATAAGTGAATTCATTTTCTGACCGGATAAGAATGGTTTCGTCGTCAGCGTAGGGCAGTGTGTATTTGGGGCTGCAGTTTTCAGGACGCCGTGGGGTGTCGTTTATGTAGATGATAAAATAGTGTAGGTACCAGCACGCTACCCTGTGGGACGCAATTACGTGGTATGAGTGAAGGTGGTGTTGTGTTGCTGTATTTTATGTGGCATCTGCTATCGATGAAATAGTGGGATAGAAACCTTCTAGTGCAGAGAAGGAGATCCTTATTGTTGGCTAGTTTCCAACGGAGTCCCTCTTGCGGCACTTTATTGAATGCATTCTCCACATCTTTGCTGATGGATAGTCTTTTGTTGGCCTGTCCTGCTTTCTGTATTATGTCATGAATGGTATCACAACCGCTTGAGTGGACCGACCTCGCCTAAAGCCGTATTGACAGAGGAAGAACTAGTCACTCTCCACTACGAATTCACGGATACGTTCGAGTATTTTGCCTATGAACTCTAAAAGAGAAATAGGCCTATAACTGTCCACGTGTTTAGGGTTCTTGTTTTTTTTACTCGACAGGGATGAGAGAGCTTAGTGCGGTGGAGTTGTCAAGTGCCTATATTCGTACCAAGAGGGCAGGCCTAAGCTCTGCTGCGTGGAGCTGGCACCATTCCCGGACTTCCTTGAAGTACTCCTGTGCATGTGGTTTGGAGACGTTTTGTGTGTGGATGTTATGCCAGTGAGACTTAAAAGGCTCGAGGGTGTCATTAGTGTTGGTGAGGTTGTTGTATTGCCGGGTTATGGGTTTAAGTGGGTTCGTGCCCAACATCATCTTCACGCGGCGCCAGAAGAAGGAAGGGTGGGTGTAGCGAGCATCATCCGCTATGGGGGTCACACTGGGCCACTGACGATTCGGGTCTAGCTGCAGGCATTGGATGATGCTGGCACATATGAGTGTAATGTTATGTTGGCGTTAGCCTTGGCCGTATATGGTGATGAGTCTTTTGTTGTGTATGGAAAATGGGAAGTGTTTAATGCATGTGTTTTCTTGGTGTGTGAATGTTCCTTGCTGTGTTTACTGTGTACATTAGTGAGCTCCAATGGGTGTCTATTTATGCAGGGTCGGTGTTCTGGGAGTTGAGGTTGTGTGGTGTGTTCGTGGAGATGTGCCCATTTGAACTCTTCCCAGTTTGTGTTCTTGTAGTCATACCACGGGGGAAAGGGACTGTGGAGAGGGGAAAAAGATAGGAGGAGGCATATGGGAATGTGATCCTAGAGTAGGTGGAGGCCTAGGGAGATGTATGTGTGGAAGCGTGAGACGTGTTAACAAGAGCAGCGCGCAATATTTTATAGAAATTTTCCAAGTCAAACAAAGTAAAAACACTAAATATGTCTTCTTTAGGTTGAATAGAGAGGCAGCCGCTAACATAATTGTCCTTACCTTAAGTTATCGGAGTGCTGTAAACTTATGTAGATTATAATAGAAAACACGCGAAAATCTCCGACAGCCGTATAATCACCACAAGAAACATCCACGTTCTCACCAGAACACAAACAACCGGCTTCAACTCGAGAATAACTTAACAACGACCCACTCACGACATTGACTCGCCATAACCTCATTGGCTGTTTATTTGTTGAGGGTTGGTGTTCTGGAGGTTGAGGTTGTGCGGCGTGTTCGTGGAGATGTGGCTTTTGAACTCCTCCCAGTTTGTGCGTATCCAGTCATAAAATGGGGAAAGGGATTGAGGAAATAGGAATGTGATCAGAAAGTAGGTGGGCCCCTGGGGGTGATGTATGTGTTAAAGCGTGTGGCGTGTTAACAAGAGCCGCGCGCACTATTTTATAGAGTTTTTTCGAATATGTCTTCTTTAGTTCGAGTAAAGGGGCAGCCGCTAACATAATTACACACACAAAATAACTAATATTAACCTTAAAAATAAGCTCCAGGTTTGCTATCTTCAAACGAGCGAGCGTAACTTAGGGAGTCTCATGGCATATACACATATGTAGGCATGTATATATATGTAGGTTACTTCAGTGATTTTTTTTGTAAACTTTATGCGTAATTAAGAAAATACAAACATCTTATAATGATTATATATAACTAACAAACCCAAATTAACCCAATCTAACCTTATTAACACGTCATATAACTCAACTATGCAAATAATAACAAAACTGAACCCTAAACTATCGAAACTTCGCCATGTTGAAGCATACTTTCGTTGTTAAATCGGGTTGAAATATTTACTTTTCGTAACTTTAAAGGGGTGATACACCCTCTCCACCATCAAATTATTACTCCCTAGGACACTAGTAAGTTGTTTTTAGTCTGTTTGCCTTAAAAAAAACCCTATAAAATATATCTTAATAAAATTCCATTTGACTCAGAAGTCAAAATTAATAATCACTGTCGCAAAGTGTCAGTGTGTTTCATAGTTTGATCGTGACTGTTACTCGGCCGTGAGGGATTTTGATTATTGACCGGTTTCCAAAGTGAAAGCTTTTTCCTCAAATTTAAAGCTTTAATTTTGACCGAGGAAGTGAATTTAGATAAAGTTAAGAATATTCACGCAAATATATTTAACGGCACTTTTAAATTTGAGGGTAATTATTGTGTAATCTTCTGTAGGATCAAAATTTTAATTTATTGTAGTTCACTGTGATTTTAGAAGAATAAGCCTCAATTCGGTGCTACGGTAATAACACGATAATCTAAATCGCAACGCGTATTTCCTGGGAGTTCGGGGTCTAGACCTATTTAAGTAGGTAAATTTTGAATACACTGCCAACGAATTCAAGAAAACTTTAGGGTTTTTTTTTTGTTTTTTAAACAATCCTCTACCGGAAATAGCCGGATGAGAATATGAGGTTGGCTCACACCATAGACAGAAGTGGCCCAGCGTCATATCCTTGGATGGGGTTTGGCTACAAAAATTTGGGTCAAATGACCTTTATTTATTAGAAGTGGAGGTAAAGATCCGTTTTAACACATTTTCGCAAATGAATTTAAAAATGTGTGTTTCTTATGCAGTTTTATGTGTACTTTATAGATCTGATACTCGTTTTTCCCGGAAATGCCTAACTTTCCTATAATAGACCGAAGTCTATACTAGGAAAAGTGTGTATTTCCCGCAAAAGCGAGCCTCAGATCTGAAAAGTAGACATAAAACTGCACAAAAAAACACATTTTTAAATTCATTTAAAAGATCCAGACCAGAACTAACCTGGTAATAGTAGACGACGATAGCGTCGTCTACTTTAGGCTATTTCCGCCAAAAATGAACATTTTTTAAAGTGATTTCTAATTGAAGGGGCTTCACCCCAAATCACCCACTTAATTGGGGGGCCCCACACCCCCGCAACTTAAAAAAGGTAAACTTGTAGATTGGCGGCTCGGCCGAAAAAGTGGATTTTTGTTTGTTTATATTTCATTCACCCCTGCCTGAATATTCATGCGCTCAACAAAAAGTAGTTCCTTTAAACTATCTAGCTAAGTATATTTAAATGTATAAAATAAGGTAATAAAAATAATAAAATGGAGACAAATATATTGACAAATAAAAATGACTCCAAATAAGGATAATAAAAAGATATTAAGTGAAAAACAAAATAAAAATTCAATTCAGTCATTTCTGACGTCAGACCCCACCCCCACTCCCATTATAATTCGCAAAACGATTAAAGGCGCAGAAATGATTTGGTTAAATCATTCACTTCTGTAAACGTTAGAACATTATTCTATAAACAATTATGATTATATACTGGGGGGCTGTGCCCCTCAGCCCCACACCCAATTGATTGAAACTCAGGATCATCGTAGGGTGGTCCCCCTATTGTGTTTACCCCCACACGAGCCGTTCCCTTAAATTTACTCCAAAAACGTGAAACATATTGGAACACGGACGAAATATTTTACGTCCCATCGTTCGAGCCGCCAATCTACATATTTACCTAAAATAATCCCTCGTAATATTTCTAATTGAAAAGCCTACCATCAAATTTGAATGCAAACGTCGTTAGACATCTAATTTGAATTAAAGCTTTGTGCAGAAAACAGTTTATAAATAAAAGAGGTTAAGATTCGTTTAAACGAATTTTCACCCTCTATATTTCTAAGGCCTGACAATCGTCATCAAAAACTTTTCGTATGAGTTAGTATTGCGATCTATCACAGCCAGCACACGCCATTATACCAAAGAAACTAAAAACACGGAGACCCACGAAGCGTCCGGAATAAACGAAAATATAACTAAGGCGTGTGATTGGTTAAGAAGGCAGAAAACGTATGTGCAGTTGGCATGTAGGTCTAAAAAAAAAACACGGTATTGGTTGAATATCGCCAAAACAAGCATGCTCAAATCTCCTCTAGATCTTAAAAATCCAGGTAGGTATCTGTGATTGAATTAAGGCAAAAGTTGAAGGAGTTATATAGGTCGAAAATGACTCAGAAAGATTCGAAGTTAGCAAAATAGTTTCGAAAAGTGAATAACTACGTTATTAAGTTCCAAAAGTTAAAAATGGCATCAGTAAGCATCATTTTTAAAATTATTTGTCTTTAAAAAGTATAAAATTGTAAATGTGTCAAAACGAATCTTTACCGAAGTAGAAAGGTATAGATAAAACTCGGGGGTCAAAGTCCAGGCCAACACCATGAGCGACTAGGACCCCAGCAGAGTTTACGCGTATCAAACCCGGGATGGAAGGCGAAGCCCTGCGTTTTTCGGCCGGTGGACAGGAGGCTTACAACTTTCCGTTCACTACCGCCGAGATGCGCTCAGCGCGGTCTCGTTGCGCCTCCACGTCTCCCGGCCTAGACAATATCCGATACAAAGTTTTCTGGCTTTTCCATCCCTGTAAGGAATCACTCCTACTAGATATTTTTAACTGCATTTTGACCCAGGGATTCTACCCTATTGCATGGAGAACGGCGTTAGTCCTACCCCTTCTGAAACCAGGTATAGACGGCTTGTTTCCTTCCCATTACAGGCCAATAGCCCTCACCACTGTCTTAGTAAGTTATTACAGAAAATGGTGAATGCTCTCTTGCAGTGGTTTCTGGAATAGCATCGCCTCCTAACTCCATACTAATGTGGCTTACGTAAGAAGCAGAGTAGATCGGATCCTCCCCGCATGGAGGGTACTCTCCGTGAGGCCTTTGTTGTGGCTGCCATGCAATGGCCGTCTTCTTCGATATCGAGAAGGCCTATGACACCACATGGAACCATGGAGTCCTCCGCCAGTTGTATGGGTGGGGATTGAGGGTACTTTTACTAGTTTTTATCCACAGTTTTTTGCTACTCGCAATTTTCGGGTCAGAGTTGGTAACATTTATTCTGAAATATCCCCAGGAAGAGTGTTACCCAGGGCAGTGTATTAAATATTTTTTATTCGCTATTGCAATAAATAGCCTGGTATACTCTCTGCCCGAAGGGGTGTTTGCAACCTTATTTGGTGATGACCTCGCTCTTTATTGCTCCGCTTCACACCCGGCACCTGCAGCCCACCGCCTCCAGTTGGCAGTTAATATCACCCAATGCTGGGCCCTTCATAATTGGTTCCCCTTCTTCTCCTCAAAGGCGATAATGATGCACTTTCACCAGAATTAGGGGCAGCAAGTTTATTTCCCCTTGTTCCTGCTGGGGGGAGGATAACTGCATTTTGTGTCATACGGTTCCCGGAGATGGACGATCTTAGATACCAAGCTCATTTGTTGTCTCCATCTTCGTGAGCTGCGACGGAGATGTCTCCGGAAGATGGACCTACTAAGGATGCCCTACCACACATCTTGGGGAAGCGATAGGCTAACATTGTGGAGTTTATATACCTCTCGTGCAGTCGAAGTCGGACTATGGTAGTGACTTGTATTCTTTGGACTCTCTCTCATCTCTCCGTATGTTGGATCTTATTCGCAACCTGGTCCTCCATCTATCCAGTGGCGCATTCAGCTTTTCCCTATACTGAGCATTTATACTGAGGCTGGCATTTTTCCGCTTCATCACCACCGCCTCCAGGTCTATCTACGGTAGATTTTCTGTATTCAGTAGCTCCCTTGCTCAGAGGCCTACAAGAGGGTCTGTCGCTGCCTATCACAAATCTCCACCCATGCACCGGCCCTTAAGACTTCGTGTAGCCGAACACGTTTCCCGTTTAGGACCACGCAACTCAGTTTTACACTTATTGTTCTCTCCCGCCCACCGGTGGACATTCCCCTTGTCAAATATTATTGTAACTGTTTTTGAAATTCAGAAGTCTCTGGTTGACCCGCGTGTGCCACGTGCTATGTTCATTGAACATGCGGCATCCCATACTCCATGTTATTTCACAGACGGGTCTAAAACAACGATGGTGTGGGTGCTGCGGTGTTCTCAACGGGGTATATAGCCTCTAGAGTCGTTACCGCGAGCAGCTTCCATTTTTATCGCCGCGCTTTATGCAGTTTTATTAGCCTTACGCCTTCTATCTAGCTTGCAATTCACTGCCTTTACTGTTTTTATTTATTCGAGAAGCGTATTATACTCTCTTGGCTCTTTAACTTCTGACCATCCCATTGTCTCCAAAATAAATTCCTGGTTGGTCAAGAACTCTTCCAGATACTAAGTAGAGTTTTGCTGGGTTCCTATTCATGTCGGAGTGCAGGGTAACGAGCGGGCCAATGAGGCAGCTCGAATTGCGGCCACCCGGACACACTCGTTGCAGTCTACCTTATTGTGACATTTATCCTCTTATTAGGGACTACATTTGGTCATTCTGGCAGTCAGAATAGGATAGCTGCATCAATAACGAGTTTCATTCTATTAAGCCGTCGGGGTTACCGTGGGCTAGCTGTCATCAACCTCATCGGAGCTCTGAGGTGGTCGTTTTTCGCCTACAAATCGGCCACACACGCCTCACACAAGGGCATTTAATGAGTAACGATGAGCACCACATCGCCCCCCCGCCCCCTATTCTCCCTCTGTTCGTCTCCCATATCAGGACGTCATCTTTTGGTCGACTATCAGCTCGTCTCTAAGTCTGGAACGCTTCCCATCTATTTTACGCATCCCATGTAACAATAGACAACGCTTCCTCTTAGCCGCAGGCCCCTCTTTTTAGCACTAATTTTCCCTTCCAATTTCTAATAGTATCTGTTTTTTCTCTTACTAGAAATGAGTTTTAATAAACGCCAATGTTATTTTACCTTGGTGATAACAGACCCTTAACTAAGACAAAAACCTTGGGTCCAGCCAATGTAAGAAAAGCTGGTACCTTCTTCTCTTCTGGGATAGAGTTAGCTAGAAAATAGAATTCGACTCTACTAATATAAGTCTCAAAATCTTCGACTCCAGCATCGAAACTAATCAATAAAACCTATAAGTTACATTGTAGTGAAAAAAATAACCTCCAAAAAAATAGAAATCTACACACAGAAAATAGGAATAGGGGACAACTTGACCCACTGATAATAGGCAAAACACAAATCCTCAATCCTCGTCGCCAATGTGGTATATCTATTATCAGTTAGGTTATAACAACTATTATTTAGAACACTAACCAAGGATGACGTGGCGCATCAGATGTGGTAGTAATTGACACAATAAGTTATTAGTAGGGATTAGTAAATAGAATAATGTAATATGTAATTTAGGCTATGATAGGAAACCGTAGGCTAGAATTGTTGTGTCTATAGCTTTTTCTTAAGTAGGTCGTTATCTTGATATAGTGGGTGACGGGCGTAGACTGACTGGTTATTTCTACTGGACCTTAAGAGGCCACCTAGTATTCAAATATCGACAACAAGACTATAATAAACCACAATAATAGATCACGTCATTACATCTACCTTAGTTTTTAATTATAGTTAGGCTAGGAAGGGGCATGTCATTTTTTCATTGCCCCTGTGGCCCTTTTTAAAATCTTTTTATTGCTTTTATTTTAACCTTACGTACTTTTTGTACGTTAGGGCCTCGTACCCTTTTATGTCTTGCCGCTACATAATATTTAGATTTGAGTGCCGTACATCCAGCTCGAAATAATAATAATAAATAAAACCAGGGCTCACACTCTCCCACAAAGTTACCGTTTCCCCTAAGGCGAAACGGCAGCGGGCCTCCACCGAATCTTTAGCCTCACAGAAGGCAATAGCTCTGAGTGTGGTTGTGAGGCAGTCTTCCGGAGTCGCTAATGCTGCCACTAGAAATGACGACGAAACTAAAAGAGCTTAGACTCATAGGCCCCCACGTAAGGCTAGACTGGGAGTGTCGAAGACTGTATGTAGATCCTCCAAAAGGGGGACCACAGACTCCAAAGTCTCCCGGCCCGCTGAAGGCTAGCGAGCCCAACCTCCCCTAATGAGAGTTTTGTCTCAGAAGAAGACAAACTTTCCCGCGAGGGTCTTTTATTCAAAGAAGCCCCTCTCATCTCCCCTTAGCTAGGCCTAAAGGGCATATTCCTCGATGGAATTGCCGTGGACTCGGTCTAACTGGAAATAAATGAGTTCTGTCTTAGTTGAGGAGCTAAGGTCGGTGGATGAGGCCGTTGATTTCTTCTCCGGCAACCTCATCGCCCGGGGCCTGACTACTATTCCTAGAGCGTTTGGTAGTTTTGCACGCCGACCGCTTTCGTGGTGGTCAGCTGAGTGTGAGACTGCCCTCAAAGATAATCGGTATGACATCCAGAAGCACATAACTGTTTAATAACAGGTTTACAGTGAGTGGGTTGCGTTCCGCTCTCGCTTCGTGCGCGGACACGCCACTTGTCCAGACCATGTCCCGTACACTATGCTTTGACACCTGGGTGAGCGAGTCATGGGCTTTCTGTTAGATTTTTTCAACAGGATCTGGGTAGGGAGTATCCTCCAAGACTCTTGGCAAATCGCTACTTTCCGCCCAACCTCTCTAAGCTCCTCTCCGTAAGGGGTACGGTGATTTGCTTTCCGGGCTGCCGTGCGCCGCGTCCGACCCTAGCTTAGCCTCTTTCTTCCTTCGCTAACCCCTAATCTCGGTCTTCTGTACCAACTTTACCCCATCTTGCCCCTGCTCTTTCGTCCTTTTCATTCCACTTTTCTCTACCATTTTGTTTGCCCCTTCATCCCCTGCCTATGGACCTCCTCAATCACGACCCGGCGCTCATTTTGATCACAGAACCAAATATTTAGAGGTAATGATGTTAAGCGTTGTGACTCTAACAGCTCAGAAGCCGGTCACAAAGCTGGATCCGTCATCCAGATCTGCCTACCACGCCACGTGTAGTGATAGCAATGGGGGCCAATCAAAGGCGCCCAGTCGTGCCGTTCGCTTGTTGGAGTCAGTGTTGGCCGTCACAGACAAGGGTGGTGAAATTTATTTTACGTCCATGGAGTACCAAAAAGAGCTTCCCCTTCCCCCCTCCTCCTGTGCTTTCTCAGAGGCTCATCCAACCATCTTATGCCGGAGAGGAGGATTACTCTTCTAGGCCTACGGGCTTGGTGGACTCTGCCTTACTCCCTTCTCTGGAGGCGTGCTTAGGCGACTCCCTCTCTTTTCCAGCAGTTGTCCCACTTTCAATAGACTCTGCCAAGAGAACAATCAGTCGGCCCAAGGTTGACCACTACTGGTGAGAGTGGCTCGACAGGGCCCTCCTCCTAAGGGAGCAAGGGATAGCAATGCCCGTCTGTCCCCACTACCTAACGTCCTGCAGTCCTGTATTATCAGGTTACCTTCCCCCTCTCTTCCCCGATGGACGCCAATTCGACGGCACTATGCGAGACAAAAGGAAACATGCATTGGATCCGTGATGTGTTGGAAGGGGAATAGCCACATGCCCCCCCCCCCCCACACACACATCAGATGGACATAGTTGCTGAGGTGACTCAGCCTGAGACGATAATATCTTCCATGGGGTCGCAAGCTTCTCCTCAAACCGGTCGGGACCCCGAGCAGTTTGAAGCCTCCTTAAGGAGAGGAGGGACCTACTCCCCAGGCTGGTGCCCCTTTGTCAAACGAGACCTCCATTTCGGAGAAGGATCTTGCTAAGGGCTCCTTCTAAGGAGGAGAGAAGTGGGTTCATTCCCCACCCTCGTCTCCCCCAAAAAAATAAATAAGAAAGACTACAAGGACTAAGGGTTCCTCTCCGTCCGAAGGAGCTCCGGGCACGGACGGGTCCGCTGACGCTGAAGAAAGTGACCAGACCAAGAGGCACGTCGGGTCCCAATGCTCCCCCGGGTGGGGAGGCCCAGAGCAAGACTAATCTTTTGGAGCCTTTAATTACGTTGGGGCTCCTCATTCAGAGGCTAGGTGGCATTTCGAGCCAACTGGCTTCAAACGCTTCCTTGTTATTCGCTTCACTGATGGCAGCATGTTCTCTATGGGCAAAATGATCCATCAGAGGAGAGCACTAGCTAGCCTGATTGGTAGAGAGCAAAATGTGATCCGTTTCTCCGACGATAACCTTCTGGCGAATGCGTTGAATCACTTCGAGGCGGCCATGATTAGTACCTTTCAGACACTTGATAGCACGCCGATGAGTGTGCCGCCGCACACTACCATGAACTTCGTGAAAAGAGTGGTTTATGCGAGGAAACTCGTGAAATACTCCATATATGACATCACAATAGAACTGGTAGATGAAGGAGCGGTTAAAGTCAAACATGTGACCAGAAAACAGAGGGGCCTCGATATCGCCCTTACAATCTTCCTCACGTTCGTCTATGACCAGCTCACTAATCAGTGCGTGACGATTGGTATCGCTAATACGTGAAGGCAATCGTGCCACTGCTGCGGAGTTGCTACTACTGCAACTGCTTCAGCTACAGGAATCGCTCCTGTAGATGTGCAAAGTAGGGGTTACCCGAAGTCTGTCTAAGTTGCTCCAAGGCCACACATAAGTCCAAATCGTGTGTCAATTAAGTTCAAGCTACGGATTGTCTCTCATTTTGCGAGGCTAAGGACTTGGTTCTGGCGGGCCCGGCTCTACCTGGGATGTCTTGTGTGCCAATGTTAAGAAAAACAGCCTCTGCTCTGGCCACTCCAGGCCACTCCAGGCCTACGAGCACGGTAGTTTCCACGCCCATTGGGAACCCTTTTGCGAATTATACCCACTATGGGCACTCCCCTGGTACTGCTGGTGGCAGAAAGGATATCTCCAGTTCCGGCTAAAAATCCCCACATCCGAAGCCGCCCCGCATGCCTAAGGTTTCGAAGCGGATGTTGGAAAAGACTCGCATGGCGAGCCAACCTCCCCCATAATTCCTTAGAGGCTATAGCCATTTTAGCCCATTCTCAGACTAACAGAGCCTGGAATTCTGCTTCCGAGAAGCGTACAGCCATTTCCGTGAGGGGCTTCTCTTCGAAGAGGACCCCCACATCCCCTCCAAGCGAGACTTGGAGGGCATATTCCTTCAATGAAATTACCGCGGAATTCGGACCAACTGAGAAGAGCTGATGAGGCACTTCACCTCCCGTTCCATGTTGGCTATCTTTTTGCAGGAGCCATGCTGGCCTCGTGACCCCTGCCTACCCTTCCAGGGTACAAGGGTTTTGGGACCCCTCGACCACGGGATAGGAGCAGGGGAGGATGATGGACGATTTACACCGGGCTTGATGTCTCCGTTCTTTTCTTCGCTTTAGATACCTCCTTTCATGCAGTAGCTGTGCAGCTACACTTAGATAGGATGCACACTGTTATTTCCGCGTAAATTCCACCGTCAGTTGACTTCAACACGCGGGAGTTCCTCCGCGTCGGGGCACGGTGGCCGAGGCCCTTTCTTTTGCTCGGAGATCTGACGATAGACACCTCCTCTGGGGAGACAGCTCGATTAATTCCACGGGTTAAGTCCTTGCCGACCTGATAAAGGAGCTGGAGATATGTGTCCTAAATGTAGATGAGTTTACGCATCACTGCCCGAGAACTGCTTTATTTTCGTGCCTCAAGTTATATTTGTACTCTCCGGATGTACAGTCTGATTTTGGGGGGGGGAGGTAATCAATGACCTCCATTGTAGTGATCACTTTCCCATTTAAATATCATTTTCTGGGCCGCTGCGCCCGAGAGGCCGCCCAATGGTGCTGTGCGCGGGCGAGGTGGTCCGCATTTCAGGAAATGATTGATTTTACTGTCTCAGTCGAGGAGTTTAGTTGACTAGATGAGGCCGTTGAGTTCTTCTCCGGCAAACTTATCGCCGTGAGCCTAACTACCATCCCTAGAATGTTGCACTTTCTTTAACGTAACCGATCCCGTGGTGGTCAACCGAGTGTGAGGCAGCCCTCAAACAGAAGCGTTATTCCTACATGCGCTATAAGCGCTGACCGAACGATTTCACTCTCGGTGAATTTCGTCGAGCTAGGGCTAGGTTTCAGTATATTTCGAAGCACGCCTGCCGCTTTACTTTGCAGGCATACGTGTCTTCCTTTAATGGAAAGACTTCTCTAGCAGAGGTGCTGAGGGGTAGAAGAGAGTCAAAATGATTCGGGCAAGTACTCGCAAGATCCCCCTCCCGCTCTCCATGAGAATTGGACAGCAATCTCGGACTCCACGTTCGTAGCGGAATCATTGCCGACCGCATTCTCTAGCTGGGATGCTGCTCTGCCAGCATTCACTGCTCGTCATGATGTCGCGAAAGGCCGCCCAAGGACTTTACCTCCACTGGGGAAAAACCCTTCAATGACAGATTTGCTTCAAGTGAACTGCGTTCCGCTCTTACTTCGTGCGCGGACATCGCCTCTGGTATAAACGGTGTCACGTACTCCATGCTTTGACACCTGGGTAAGCAAGGCATTGGCTTTCTGTTAGAATTGTTCAACAAGATCTAGATAGAGGGTACGACCTCAGACTCCTGGAGAATCGCTACCTTGCAAAACTTTCTCAAAGTGGAGAAAGATCACTCTACCCTGGCTGGTTTCCGCCCAATCACTCTAACCTCCTGCGTGTGCAAGCTGATGGAGAAATTGGTAAATATTTGATTAGCCTTTTTTGGACATTGAGGGGCCATCTGTCTTCTGCGCAGTGCAGCTTCCGCAAGTTTACCTCCATGTCTGATGCTCTGCTCTGAGTGGAAAATGCCGTCTGCGAGGCATTCCTCGGGAGAAAGCACCATGCCGCGGTGTTTTTCGATCTGAAGAAGGCCCATGATACTGCATGGTGAGACTGGATCATATACTTTCCACACGATGGAGGCGAGGGGACGCCTCCCAATCTTTATATCTGAATTTTTGTGAGATCGTAGATTCCGAGTACGGGTGTGGGAGCCCTCTCTGGCCCAATGGAGCAGGAAGAGGGTGTTCCGCAGGGAATTGCCCTCAGTGTCGCACTCTTTGGCCCGAAGATGTTCTCGCTACGTTCTACGTGGATGGCCTTTCGATCTCCTTGGGCGCGCCCCCGATGCCAACTCTAGAGCGTCGCCTCCAACAGGCATTGTACCGCGTCTTTCGCTATGCCAAGCGCACAGGTTTCTTTTTTCTTTGGCCATGACTAAGGTGGTGCACTTTTGCCGCCATTTACGACTCCACACTGTCCTAGTCTCTTTTCTAAATTAGCTGCGCCTGAAAGTGGTAGACTGGCACCGTTTCTTCGGGTTTTTTATTTGACCGATGCCTTACCAGGGATGTTCATATTCGCAGTTTTAGGTTCTCTTGTAATCGCGCCATGGATATTCTTCGCTCCGTGACTTTAAGCACCTGGGGCGCTGATAGGGGTACTACTTTACTTTTTTATTGATCTTTTCTTCGTTCGAAGCTTGACTACGGATGCCAATTTTATGCATCTTCTGCCGAGCGTGTATTGTGGAAGGTGGATTCGATCCACCACACCGGCCTTCACCTGGCGACCGCTGCCTTCCGCACTTCCGCCATTGAGAGCCTATTTGTCGATGCCGGGATCGCCTGTATACGTGATCCCGGTGCCTCCCTCACTGGCCAACGGCTCTCACTTTATCCACAACTGATTTAGAAGGTGCCTATGCCGCCAAAAGACGCCCATCATACACTAAGCCCTTCGGATTTAGGGCTAGGAAACTCCTTCGAATGCTAGCTATAGCTTTCGGGCCGTAGCGCTCCTGGTTCGGCCCAGGACGCCATCATCGAGGGTACCACCTTTGACTCTTTGTCGCCACGTCTTTATTCCCAAAGATTCTACAGCGGCAGGTGTATTGCGTTCGGGTTTTTTAGACCACACTTCGTGTAACGTTGGGACGGTGCCAGTATATACGGATGGATCCAATCACCGAGAGCAGGGCTGGTTTCTCCTCTATTTGAAATCAGCATGGCTCTGCCAAGCGCTGCATCTGTCTTTAGGGCTGCAATAATCCATTCGGTACGGGAGATAACGCGACGTGTCTGTTTCGGAGACCGGGCTCGTCTCTCGGGGCATTGGACTCTACGTATCCCTTGGTTCGCGGCGATATCCGTGACTTCACGGTTTTGGCGAGCCGGGCAGATGTCAAGATTATCTGCTGTTGCGTTCCTGGACATGTAGAAATTGCAGGGAATGAGCGCGCCTTGAAAACTCTGCGACCAGACCAGCGTTTCGCTTTTCTCCACACCGATTACGTGGCAGGAATAAGGGCAGCTCTCCGTGCCGCTTTGCAAAGAAGATGGTAGACGGTCAAGGAGAACTTAAAGTTGCGTGCTATTGCGCCGCGACGGCTTCAGGTTGCTTTCTGTAGTCTCCGAATTGGACACTCGTGGAGCGCACCTCCATTTGATCGAGCGCTCGCCTGCGCCTAGTATTTTTGTATAGTCGTTTTTTTGTTATTTGCATATTATTTGTTTTTTTGTTTTTTATTATAGCCTAGTAATAGTCTGGGTCGAGTACGGCTACGTATGCTCAAGAAGGCAGTTGCCAGATGGGATCCTAAAATAAAAATAATAAAAAGTCCTCTCCACGTCGGATGCTCTGCTCAGTGTGGAAAATGCCGTTTGTGAAGCCTTCCTTCCTAGAGGCCAGGGGACGCCTCCCAATCTTGGACACTTTGTGAGATCGTCATTTCTGCGTACGGGTGGCGTGGGGGTGGGATTATCCAGCCCAATGGAGCAGAAAGAGGGTGTCCCGCAGGGATGTGTCTTTAATGTAATTCACTGCTCGGTACACGACAAAACGCGTCGTGCCCGCTTTGGAGACAGTATTTTGATTTATAGCGAGTCAAATAGCGCACTGAGTGCTCTCGAGACATTGAAATATCTACATTCCCTCGTTCGTGGTATAAGTGACACCACGATTTCCGCGGGCCAGGCGGATGTCGAGATTATCTTCTTCTGGGTTTCTGGACATTTGGGAATTACGGGGAATGAGCGCGCCGATGAGGGTGACAAAGAGTCCACGAGCACTGGGCGACCAGACCAGCATTTTGCTCTTCCTCACACCGATTCCATAGTAAGAATAATGGCAGGCTGCTTGGCAAAGTAATGAGAGACTACCTAGTGGAACTTAAATTCGCGTGCCATTGCGTCATGACTGTTCACATGAACCTACCTCTTAATGCCGCGACGGTTTCAAGTCTTTCTGTCGTCTCCGAATTGGCCCCCCTGCTAGATGCACCATCTTTGGATAAAGCGCCCGCCAGTACCTCATTGCGACGACTGCGTTGTCCCCCAGACTGTTCGGCACATTCTTTTTAAATGTTTCAGTCTGGGTGATCTTCGCCCAAGTTACCGGTACCGTGGTCGCTACCACTTTGTCCCTTGTACTCGGGATTGGTAGTTGTACACCGGCTTGCTGACTATGACTGGTCTCCTCCACTTTATTGAACACTTTGTTGTAGGTCGTATGTGCTTGCGCCAGGGGGAGGCTGGCTTACCCCCGACGCCGGAGCGCGTTTCTTGTTTCTATTTTGCTTATCTTGTTTTTATTTATTTTCTCGCTGGTTCCTCGGTCTTTTTTTGCTTTTATCTTTATTTGCTTTTATCTAAATTTGCTTTTTAAATGTTTTTCCTTTTTTTAAATCTAGCTTAGCATTAGGCTGTAGCGTAATTACTGCGACTTTTCCTCTAGTTGGCCGTCGCCAGATCGGCTCTTAACTTTTTTTTATAAGTTCGTGTCTTACCCCCCCTTCCTCTCCTTCCTTCTACTAAACATGCTTTCTTTTATGTTTGATGTTTTGTTGTTACTGTTTTTGCCTTTTTTTTGTTGAATTTGGCTTTTGGTGGGGTTGTCCTTTGCTTATTTGTTTTTTAATCTAGCCAGGAATTAGGCTAAAAGATTTTTACGGCCACCTTTGACCTAGTATGCAGTCGCCAGATGGGCTCTGAAAAGAAATCTACCCCTGAGCGAACTTCCTCTGGGCTTTTTTGCACGGTTTTTTTTTTGGGGGGGGGGGTTGCTTATGTTTTGTTTTTGTTTTATTCATGTATTAATCTAGCCTAGCATTAGGCTGTAAGTTAAATACGGCGACATATGTTCTTGTAGGCATTCGCCGGATGGGCGCAAACAAATCCATTTCCATCACAGTGTGTCCCTCAAGCCCTAACTTTCCATTTCCTTCTTCCAGCATGAAAACTTCGATGGTATTCAGGGTGGCCGTGAGTCTTCTCGTTGGCGCTAAGTGACTTAGTAGGACCTCGATGGCCTAAAACCCCTGTCCCGCTTCTTCCAGAGCAGGCTACACCCCTGACGAATCTTTTGCCCCCACTATGGCCCTGGGCAGCCATCCTGATCCCCTCGTGAGCGAACGCGCAGTGGGATGTATGGCACCAGGCGATCCCTTTTCCATGCAGCAGGAAGAGCTCAGTCCTGCCGTAACTGCTAACAATCCCGTCTCGTGGCAAAGCTTACACCTAGGTAAGAGCCTTCTCTTGTCGTTTTCTCCACACTGTAGTCCGTTAAATTCATGAGTTACTTTATCCTGCGATTTGCCTTCCTGGCTGCAATGCTAACGTGACTCAGTGCCCCGTTTCCTTCTTTCTGACAGCTTGTGTTTTACCCTACTTTCTCACTTTCCCACAACCTCTCCCACAACCTTCTCTGGTCTGCCTCTAATTTCACAGGGTAGAATTCATCCAGCTTCCTCTCACCCAACTATCCCGGGATCGGGGCTGAGGAGGGAGGGGATAACGTTCCCTCACATCTGACACCGGTCTGGGGTGGTGGGTTTTTAACAACCTGCTTCATCTCAACCTACAACTTCCTCACATCCCATTTATTTCTCTCCTTTTCACAGTTTATCGACCTTACGCCGTTGGGTGATGAGCGCATGCATCCGTGAAATGCATAGGGTCACCCTGCCCAATGATGAGATATCGCACCAAAATTTTCTCCCTTACTTTCCCTATACTAGCACCGGAGCTGCCTTCGGGCAGTTCCACTGAAATAAATAGAGGTCCTTACCCCTCTGTCTTCTCTCGGGGGACCATCCAAATTTCTTCTACCGGAGAGAAAGCTTACTACTAGAACCAGGTGTGTAGGGGACACCCTCTCACTCCCCTCTCACTCCCTTCTCTGGAACATCGAATGGGATCTGTGATCTTTCGGGGGTGGGGGGTGGGGGTGGGGGGAAGGGTGACCACATAGAAGAGCTAATATTAGGGTCTTCCATGGGGTCAAACCTGGGCTTGGTACCAAGCACTGAACCCGAGTCTGCCCCTGTGCAAGTTCTCCCTCAGACTGCTCGGGCCCACGAGTCCTTACAGAGAGAGGAGGGATCTCCTACTCCGGCTAGTGCTCCTGTGACAGCCAAGACTTTCTCCATTCTAGAGAAGGATATTGCTGACGTCGGCCCAGCTGGCCTAAAGCTCCTGCTGGCGGAGTTGAGAAGAGGGTTAATTTCCCGCCCCCCTCTCATAAAACTCCGTAAGGGGCGCGGCAATTTGCCCTTCTGGCCGCCGTGCTGACGGGACTCGGCGCCCCGCCCCTCGCCAGTTTAGTCTCTTCTCCTTCTTTCTGACAGCTTGTGTTTTTACCCTACTTCCCCACTATCCCTACAATCTCTCCCATAACTTTCGCGAGCCGGCCTCTAATTTTACCGGGTAGAGGCCGACCAACTTCCTCTCACCCAGCCAATCCAGATCAGGGCTGAGAGACGAGGGAACAATGCCCCCATTACCCATGAGCTCCGGTTTGGGGTGGAGGTTTTATTAACAAACTGCTTCATCCCCACCCACAATTCCCTTACATCTCCTTTCAATCTCTATCGATTTTATGCCGAGCAAAGGTGGAGCCCCCATTGTGATGGGCTGCCAGGCCACTAGGCAAGAGGAGTGGCCTCAAATGGTGGCATCTGGCTTTGTTGGCCCCCTAGTCACGCCCTTGCAGAGCGGGCTTCTATATGGGGTTATTAGCGTCTGCGTCCCGTATAGAAAAACGGGTCACCATGCCCAATGATGAAGACTCTACAAATAAACATTAACTTCCCCTTTACTATCATCGGAGCAGCTTTCGGGCAGTTCCACCTAAAAAATGGAGGTCCCTCCCCCGCCTCTGCTTTTGCATGGGACCGTCCAAATTACTTCTAGTGGAGAGGAGTCTTACTTCTCTCCTATGCCTACGGGTGTAGGTGACTCGCCCTCACCATTTTCTCTGGAGGCACCCTTGGGTGCCTCCCTCTTTCAAGCGGCAGTCCCTCCTCTTTCACAAGGGACTTCCAAGAAAGCAGGCAAGCGGCCCAAAATTGAACAATCGGTGGGAGCGACTCGACAGGGCTAACCTTCTTAGGGGAGGCAGCGAGAGAAAACTGGGCCCATCGGGCCATGTGCTACAAAGACTTGCGGGGGCGCATAGCCCACTTACAGGGGGTCACAGTACGTTCCCCCTAGCTTTCCTGACGGATGCCGGCTCGCCAGTCCAGAATACCCTAAAATATACCTCGAAGGGAACCCGTGGTATCTTGCAGGAGGATGGCTACTTTGAGGCCTTCCCGGAGATATACGTGGTCCCAGAGGTGACCCAGCCCCAGAGGTGACCAAGCTCCAGATGGTAGGACCTTCTACGAAGTCAAACACGGGCTCGGTGCTAAGCACTGAATTCGAGTCCATCCCTGTGCAAAGTCCTCCTCAGACGGCTCGGGCCCCCAAAGCCTTACAAGGATAGGAGTAATCTCCTCCTCAGGCTGGTGCCCCTGTGATGGCAAAGACCTTCTCCACTCCAGAGAAGGATTTTGCTAAGGCCGGTCCATCTGGACTAAGGGCTCCGGCCGGTGGAGAGGAAAAGCGGGTTCATTCCTCGCCCTCGTCTACTAAAAAGAAAAGAAATCGAAAGACAAAAAAGGCTCGGGGTGCGTCTCCTTCCGCGAGAGCCGCGGGAATATAGGGGGTCTACTGCCTTTTCGATAAGCAACCAAACCAAGATTAGCACGTGCTCCCCAGGTTGGGGAACTCCATACTAAGACCAAAAGTGCGCAGAGTAGAGCCTCTATTACTTCGCGGGCCCTCATTCAGAAGCTACCTGGTGTTTTAGAGCCCGCTGGCTTCAAACGCTTCCTTGTTATTCACTAGACTGATGGCAGCATATTGGCTAAGGGCAACATGATACATCAGAGGATTGCCTCCGCTAGCGTGGTTGGTAGAGAGCCGAAGATGACCCGTTTCTGACGGTAGCCTTCTGCCAAATGCGTCGAATCCTTCAGAGGTGGCTATGATTAATGCCATTCGGACAGTTAAACGTTATGTCCTGATTGTGGATGAGTTTACCACTTCATTTTCCTGCCTCAAACTAACTTTGTTCTCCCCGGATGCACTGCCTGATTTTGGGAGGTGCGTAGTCGATGACTTCCATGGTAGTGATCACTTTCGCATTCAAATATGATTTTCTGGGCCGCTGACGCCTAAAAGCCCGCCTCGGTGGTGCTTGGTGCGGGTGAGGTGGTCCATATTTCCGGAAATGACTGATTTCTCTGTCTTAGTCGACGAGTTTAGGTCGGTAAATGAGGCTGTTCAGTCCCCTGGCAATCTCCTCGACGTAGGCCTAACTACTATTCCTAGAACGTTTGCCGTTTTGCACGACGGCCACTCACGTGGTGGTCAGCTTAGGGATGGGCCGCCCTCCTACAGGAGCGTTATGCCTACATGCGCTATAAGCACCCTTCCCCCCCCCCCAAACGTTTTCACTATCGGTAAATTTCGTCGCACGAGAGCTAGGTTCCGGTATATTTCAAAGCACGCCCGCTGTTATTCTTTGTGGGCATACGTTTCTTCACTTAACGGGAAGACGCCTCTAGCAGAAGTGTGGAAGAGCCCCGAAAGGATTCGGGGCAAGTTCTCGCAGGACCCCCCCCCCGCCCCCTCCCATTCTCCAGGAGAATGGGACCGCAATCTCGGACCCCGCGTCCATGGCGGAATCCTTCGCGACCGCTTTCTCCACATTCTATAGCCGGGATGATGCTCTGTCTGCATTCACTCTGTGTTGTGATGTCACGGAAGGCCTCCAACTGGACTTTACCTCCAGAGGCGGAGAATCCTTAAACGACAAGTTTACTTTGACTGAATTGCCTTCTGCTCTCGCTTCGTGCGCGGACACTGCCCCTGGTCCGGACGATGTCCCGTACGCCATGATTTGACACCTGTAAGAGAGAGGCACGAATTGTTAAACAGCATCTGGACAGAGGGTATCCTCCCAGACTTCTGGCGAATCGCTACTGTTCTACCTCTTCTCAAACCGGACAGAGATTACTCTACACTGGCTGATTTCCGCCTAATCTCCCTGGCCTTCTGCGTGTGCAAGTTGATGGAGAAATTGATAAATGTTAGATTAGCCTTTTTTCTGGACAGCGGAGGCATCTGTCGTGTGAACAATGTGGCTTCTGTAAGTTCCACTTCACGTCAAATGCTGTGCATCGATCTGAAAATGCCGTCTGCGAGGCCTTTCTTCGTATACAACACTACGCCACCGTGGTTTTGATCTGGAGAAAGCCTATGATGACGCAGGCGATATGGTATCATGGAGACTCTTCACACGATGGGGGCAAGAGGACTCCTTTAAATCTGAATTTTGGCGAGATCGTCGATTCCACTTAAGGGGGGGGGGAACCCTCTCTGGCCCAATGGAGCAGGAAGAGGGTATCCAGTAATAAAGTGTCCTCATTGTCGCACTCTTGGCACTAAGCATCAAAGGGATCATCTCTGTGCTGCCGAAAGATGATTTCGCTACGCTCTACGTGGACGACCTTTAGATATATTTTGGCGTGGCCCAAATACCAACTCTTGGATCGTTGACTTAAACAGGCATTGGTGTCTCTCGGTGCGCCGAAGCGAACAGGCTATAGTTTTAATTGCCCAAGGCTAAATAAGTGCACCTCTGCCGCCATCCACGCCTCCACCCAGACATTTGTAAATATGGATCGCCTGTAAGTGGTGGACTCTCACCGTTTCCCTGATCTTGTATTTGACCGACACCTCACCTGGTAGGCTCATATTTGCAGCCTTATGGTCTCTGCACCGGTGCCATGGATATTCTTTGCTCCGTGACGTTCACCGCTTTGGGCGAAGATAGGGCTACTGCCTTACTTTTTATCTATCCATTATTTGTTCAAAGCTCGATAGGGATGGGAGTTTTATGCATCCGCAGCTGAGCGTGTATTGTGGAAGGTGAACTCTATCTTCTGCTGCCTTCCGCACGTCCCCCATTGGGAACCTACTTGTCGATGCTGGGGAGATGCCACTAACTCTTTGCCGTGTACAGGGCCTGGCGCCTCCCCTCAGTCGCTAACAGCTCCCAATGCATCCGTAGCTTATCTCGACAGTGTCTATGCCGCCGAGAGACGCTAGTTATACCCTAAGCAATTTGGGTGTAGCAGAATGGCCCTTTTGATCACTCCACACCGAACACCACTTTTGTCCCGGTATACCTTGTGGAACGTGAAATACTTCTTTGAAGAAGTAGTCTTTGATCTAAGAGTGCTAATATTGTTGTTTTAAAGAAGAGCCGTTTCAAACACGTAAGGATATAGAGAAACGCACAGGAATTCACAAAAAAAAATATATTTTAAATTTAACAAGTTTACTACACAAATACTAAACATGAACCACAGAAATACTCCGAATATTATAATACACAATAATTACTTCAATTAACTTGACCCTCTAAATTGGCTAAATTCGATAAGCACTTCAATATACAAGATTTAGTCTTATTACTCTACTGTAGTTTAAATACCTCAGGAATATTATTGGCTACAAGACGCGTGCCGACCGGTCAGGTGGAGGTGGTCGAGATCACGAGGTACTTTGGCGAGTGTATCAGATGGGGGTCCACACGGTATTCAATGGGCGGGGGGTCTTCAAGGGGAAGAACAATCACGGTGCTTTAGGCGGCACCAAGATAGGCGGGGGCCTCTCTGGCGAGAGTAAGTCGAACTTGGTTCTTAAACCAAGTTAACTCGGAGTTCGGTGTGACCACCGGGTAACGGGCTCGAGGGGGAGCTTTTCTCCTTCGTTACGTAGCTCCTTATGGGCGAGGACTGTACTCGGGGGGGGGGGGGTCTTCAATCAAGGGCGAGGATCGAGGAGCGAGGAGGGGGGTTTCTCTGACTAGAATAAGTTGAAATTGGTTGCTCAACCAAGTTAACTTATGAGTTTGGTGTGGCCACCGGGTAACGGGCTCGAGGTGGAGCCTTTTCCTACTCTTTTCTTAATTCCTCAAGGACGAGGAATACCCCTGGTGTTTAAGATGCACCAGGATATGAGGAGTCTCTCTAACGAGAGTAAGTTGAACTTGAACAAGTTAACTTAACGTTCGGTTTGATAATCAGGGACTAGCTCGAGGATGGGCTGCTTCTTAGCCCCCTAGGTAGCCCTGCTTCTCTTGCAGGGGACCTCGTTGTCTGGCGACTCAAGTATTCTACCTGTCCAGTCTCGGTAGCCCGGCTTTTATACGGGGACTTCTTAGCCTGGAGACTGACGTATTCTACCACGATTTTCCTAAGTGTTTCTCATTTATACCTCTTCACCCCACTGAGGGATGGGGGGGAGCTTGTGGACGGGCCCAGGAGGGTTCTTATTCCAACGGTTTTTCTCACCAAGTCTTACCTCAGCTCCCGTTAGCCTTCGAGCTTGAGAGAAACGCGTCTTCAATTTCTTATTTGAAGTGAAATTGAATATACTCTCGTAGGGGAGATCTTGTAGTTTAAAACCTTTCGGCTTTTCATAGCGACGAGTGGCGAGGCTCTGTGGTTACGAGCCTGACCCGCGTTGCCTCACCTGGATGTTTTTCGGTTACCATATCGGGTCTCCACTGAGAGAGAACGGGAGGGTGACGATTTCCCTGCATTGGGTTTAGGGCTAGGATACTCCTTCGATAGCTTGGTATAGTTCTCGGGTCAGTGGTGCACCTGGTTCTGTTCAGGACGCCACCCTGGAGGGTTTTACTTTTGGCAGTTTGTCGCTCCTCCTCTGCTCCTAAAGCTTTTACAACGCCGCGAGTATTGCGTTCAGCGTTTTTGGAGCAGACTTCGTGTCGCGATGGAATCGTGCCAGTGTATACGGATGGCTCGAAGTCTCAAGAGAGGGTCGGTTTCCACGTCGTATCTCCTCTGTCTTCAAGGCCGAGCTGGTTGCAATACAGTGCTCAGTACGCGAGATAACGCGGCGTGCCCGTTTAGGACACAGTATTGTATTTTATATACTCACAAAGCGCTCTGAGTTCTTTCAGGGCATTGGAATCTCCCCATCCCCTGGTTCACGATATCCTTGATGCTACGGTTTTGGCGAGCAGGGAAGATCTCGAGATTATCTTCTGATGGGTTCCTGGGCATGTAGGAATTGCTGAGAATGAGTGAGCTGATGAGGGCGCAAAGAGTACGCGAGGACTAGGCAACCAGACCAGCGTTTCGTTCTTCTTCACACTGATTACATGGCGGGAATACTGGTAGCTCTCGGGGCTGCTTTGCAAAGAAGTTGGGAGACTGTCGAGGGGAACCTAAAGTTAGGTCGTACCATTGTGCCGCAAGTGTTCCCATGGACATACGCTCCAATGCCTCTACGGCTTCTGGTTGCTTTCCGTCTTCTCCAAATTGGCCTCACTCGCGGGACGCACCGCCATTTGATGAAGCGCTCGCCTACCACTTATTGTGACTACTGCCTTGTCCCCCAGGATCTTCGGTGCATTATGGTTGAATCTCCCAGTAAGGGTCATCTTCCCGTACGTTATCTGTCCCGGTTCCGTCCCTTGCACTCGGGACGAGTTCGTGCGCACAGACTTGTGGACTGTACGACTTTTTTGGAGGAGGCTGGCCTCCTCCACTTTATTTGACCGTGGTAAGTCGCATGTTCCTCTGCCGGGGGAAGGCAGGCCTACCTCCGACGCCTGAGCCCGCTTCTTTCTTGCCTTTTCCTTTTGTTGTTCTTGTTTTTATCGTCGTTATTTATATATATTTTTTTTTAATATAGTCTAGTAGTAGGCTTTACTGAATCACGGCGACTTATGCCCCGAGTAGGCAGTCGCCAGATGGACTCATAAACTTTAAAAATTAAATGCTTGAAGTTTGGTGATGTAACGGCTTGTTATGTACTTTGTTGGAATTCCGCCCGCTAAGTTCCCTACCTTTGTATGCGTGAAGGTTAGTAATAGCCCGAAGTGCAATGGACCACTCTTCCTACACTAAATCAAAAACTCTTCGTTGTCAAAGAGTTTCGCATTAACATTAGTGGAATTCTACAAGTAAACATTTTACATTGTAAGCTTAAGATAAATCAAATATAACTAGGTAATTACCCTAACAAATTACTTGCTAATAAACTACCCCAGCCCTACTATGGAAACTAGAGCGGACAAAAGAACTCTCCATTCAAATTGCATGCGAGTGAGACTACTTAATTGGCATGTTTTATTAGTGTAATGGCAAAGCCAAACTAGCGCGAAAGATTACTCGTCTAGTCATAATAGGTTTATAAAGTTATAGGGTGGCTCTCTATTATATATACATTAAATACAAAATTGTGGGGATAAATGAAGTATTTGGCTTTTTCCCTGGAATTAAAGATAATCAGTTGATATACAAATATCCAGACTTGCACGAATAATAATTGTAATGAATTAGCCAGAGGAGTAGTGGAATCTAGAGTACATGGTGCCCACAGTAAAGCATGTTGGCCGCTTTGAAATTGTATGGGGGTGCATGCCAAGTTCAGGGAAGGGTTGTATTTCAATATGGTAGTTATTGAAATGAACTAAATTATCGCAATAACTTTC
>OZ018317.1:216125110-216292610 GCA_963969495.1 Ceratothoa steindachneri
TATATATATATATATATATATATATATATATATATATATATATATATATATATATATATATATATATACTAAACTCTTATTATGCCTCTACAATTATTATTACTTATCGTTAACTCCTAATTTCCACAACCTCATATGAATTGATTTTTTGAGTGTTCGCGGCTCTGTAGGCCGAAGTTAAAGATTTCCCTATTAGCTTGTATCCCGCCAAGGTAAATTGTTTTCACCAATCCCTATCTCTCACACTGTATGGCACGTGTGCCTTTGTGAGCGTGCATGAACGCGTGTGAGTCAAAGGAGGATAGCGTAATGGGTTCTCCTACCAACCACTTTCTGGCCTATTCCTTAGGCTATCTAAGACCGAGTGGTTAATGGGTTTAATTAAGGGGGTCGAGGGTGTTTACCCGCTTGTGCCGTCTTGAGCATCAGGATGAATATTGCCGCTCCTCCTTCTTGCCAATCGGCACCGTGGACCCGGACCCGGTGGTATATAGTTTTATTCTGGGCACATGCAGTTACGCGTTTCGTACCTCACACGCCGGCCTTCTTCGTGTCCATCCTCCTAATTATCCCTCAACTCCCCCTTTCCCGGTTCATTGAAAACCCTCTTGCATGGAGCGACAAAGAGCCACTCTAGATCAGACGCTAGATTAAGAAACAACTCTTTGAAACTCCTCGCAAACTCTTGGACTCTGGGCGGACCGTTCTGAAGCTGGAAGAAAGAATCAAACACAAAACACTCCAACTCCCCTCAAACTCCCGGACCTGGCCGGGCGAAACTTCGGAAGTGTGCTGCACCGTGAACGACTTCAACTCGCAAATAGGCCCTCGCCCGGGTTCTCCTACCAAGGTAATCTTTTATACCTTCTTTCTCGCACTTGTTCTGCGAGTTTCCTCGAATTCCCAACAAACAAACTCTCTCTCTCTCTCTCTCTCTCTCTCTCTCTCTCTTTTGGCCCCCGTTCTCGCCTCACTTCATTTAACCTTCGATCCTTCAAATTCTTAACGTTCTATCGATTTCGGAACCATAAAACATCTCTCAGACTCTCCTCAAACTCTCAAACTACCCTTAAACTAAACTTTAACTAACGAGGGCATTCGAAAATAAACATCGTTTTAATATGTTCTCTTGAAAGACCACTATAACTTTCCAATCAAATGGAGAAGAATATCTCTCACTTAAGGGCTACCACCTTGCTTAGCTATGCCCTGCTTTCGGGGTAATAATTTTAACAATAAAATTATTAAGAACAATGGGCTGATTCAGGTAATAAATAAACCAACAAGAATAACATCAACTTCAGCTACTCTTTCTTTTTTTGATTATTACTAATAGACCTGAGATGTTGCTATTTTCTGACGCTATTCCATGTTCTGTAGCTGATCATGAACTTCTGACTCCTTTTATGGATATTAGAAAACCTAAACGTAAACCTACCATCAGGACCTTTCGATGTTTAAGTAATTATAGTCAAGTGAGCTTCTGAAATTCACTCCTCGAAGAAAATCATAGTCTTAATTCTATTCTTAATACAGATAATGTAAATGATCAAGTTGTGATTTTTTATGACGTCTTCAAGAACTGCTTAGATATGCATGCGCCAATGGTTACTAAAGCGGCGAAACGTCCTCATGCTCCGTGGATAAATGAAGACTTAAAATTAAAAATAAGATTTAGAGATAAAACACATAAAGCTCTAAAATAAGACAGGTGTAATATCTTACTGTAAGAAGGATATAAAGAACAAAAGAGACATGTAAAAAAAGGAATATTTTATATATAAGTTCACAAAATGTAACGATAATATAACTAAACCTTGGAGGGCTGTAAAGAATCTGGTACCTGACACTAAGCGTAATTCAAATAACTCTAATCTTGACGAGACTCCAGAAAAAGCCGAATTATTTAATGAATATTTTGCAAATATTGGTAGAAAGGCTTTTGAAATATCACAAAAGGGACTTGATAATATTGCTTGTTAGTCAATCGAGAGCGACATTCAAAATTCTAATCTTAATTTTTGTCTTAGTTATACTTTAATTATTTAAAGTATAAAAAATACAAATTCTCATGGTTCGGATGGTATTCCATTTCATTGTAACATGTAAATTCTCCGAGCTGTGGAAATATCCACAAGTAGTTGCTCTTTTTAAAAGGGGTGATGCTGATAATGTTGAAAATTATAGGCCTATATCTCTTCTAACAATTTTCTAAAAAAATTTGTGAAAGACCTATATCTATTCAAATGATAGCATACCTTGAAACAAATTGTCTTTTAGCAAAAAATCAACATGGTTTTAGGCCTAATGTGTCTGCTGAAACTGCCCTATGGAAAGAAATTGAATCAATATAAAAAAACATGGATGATGGGAAAATTTCTTTATTGTTACTGCTCGACTTGTCTAAGGCATTTGATAGCATCCATCATATTATTCTGATGAATAAATTGACAGATTTTAAAATCGACCTTTCCTGATTTAAAAGTTATTGCGAAGATCGTAAACAGTCAGTTCGTATAAATAATATAATATCATCCCCTATGAAAATCTCATTTGGTGTACCTCAGGGGTCTATACTGGGTCCGACCCTATTCATTATATTGGTCAATGATATGTTCAAGATTATAAAGAACATTTGTTGGTGCAGTATGCCGATGACACACAAATCCTACTATCTGGAAATGTCAATAATGTTAACGAGTTAGTAGAGGTGTGGAGAGCATGGCCCTGGCACTAAAATTGCACCAACAAAGTACCTCGCAGGAATAGGAAGAATTGTAACAAATGTCCTCGCGGATATAGATATATATTTATTTGTAAACCGGTCAAGGAAGTAAACGGGAAGCCGAGAATTCAGATAGCAGTAAAATTTGGCGACAGTGTAATAAAAACGAACATTTCATGTCTGGAAATGGACTTAAACCGAGAAAAACGCCTGCACCTCAGGAATTATAAAATTATATCGAGAAAGTGTAAATTTGTAGGCGCCATTAATCGATGACCTTCGGAGACAATGGGATAGGGAATATCCCGCCCAGTGGGTTTAGTTAAAACACTGTGATCCCAGAGGACACGTTTCCTGTACTATTTATAGAAGAAAGATGGAGAAGATTCATTTACACTTAGGTAGACAGTTAAGTAAGATAGACGATCGATAGTAAAGAGCTAATTACAATTCTTTTAGTGTAGCAAAGCCCCCGTTGCACTCCCCTAAGTCTTGTTCTCGTAACACTCGCTTTCCTGACCGTTGGTGAAATAATCCCTGAACGTAATCGTGTAAACGCCAGTTTTCCTTTTGCTTTGCTTGTTTTGTTTGTTGGAATTAAACATTTATTTTTTTTACATGATTCCTCTTAGTCCTTTCTCGATCACAAGCTTTCGGTAAGCCCAGCCAAGCCGGAATATTATTTGAGTATCTTTGGAGTCAGATACGAGATTAACGCCACGTATTACCTGACTCGTGGGACTTGAGGGACTTCTCCCAAATATCCTTGTCATTTTTAACCTTCAAACTGGTGACGTCCTTCCTTTCCTAGAAACTGAGTTTCCTTATTCCTCCATAAACTGGTGACGGTTACCTTTAACTCCTTGCCATAAAGTGGTGACTTGAGCCCCATATAGAGGAGGCTAATGAGGTATCGTAAGTAAAAACAATATTTTCAGTTTAATGGTCTTCTAGTAAATGCAAACAAAATCCAGTGTATTTCTATTTGTTCATATCAATACATTTTTTGAATTCCAGGTAATATTAAGCTTGACTTCAATGGTACAATGATAACTCGCTCCAAAATTGTAATAAACATTCAGGTCTTCTGAGTATCACATAGATAAGATGTATAAAAAAAAATAGTTATTCAGTTGTTGGTGGTGAGTCATTTTAATTATTGCCTAAAATTTGGGAGCTGCTGGTATGACTCAGATCCATCGTCTTTAAGGGTTACAGAATTGTGTTGCTACAGTCACAATCGGTGATTTTAGTAAATATGATCATATTACCCCCACAATAAAAAAAAATAGAGTAGATTAAAATACAGTAGCTGTATTTTTGATATTTGTGTTGGTATGTTTAAGGTTTTAAGAAACTACCTACCCAACTAGCTGTTCTCATTTCCAACTGTGAGTGATGTGAGAGGTGTGGCCACAGGACAAAAAAACCCCGAATTTTTTATTCTAAGAACTCTTACATTTACTGGAACTCTATTCCTTGTAACATTAGAAAAATCCAGAAGTTAGTCTCTTTAAAATATGCTGTTAAGTCTCACCTTCTGAGGGTGCAAAATTATTAAGATGATATTAATGAATTTATTATTTGGGTTTATAATATTGTTGAGAATGACGGCTCCTTGCCGCCATGTGCCCCGTCGAAACCACGAGGTCAGGCACGAGGTCAGTCCATGTGAGCGAGGACCGTGGGAACACTCAAAATATTGAACTGCTTTCTGCGATAAGCGAGGGATTGGAATCTCAAACGCGCGCTTCTGTCGCCTCCAGGTGCGTTACCAGGAAACCCCGCGGGAGTACTTCCCATCCCTCAAGCGTCGTGTTGGTTCGTAGAGAGATTCCCCCGCGCCTACCCTTGGCGGAGGAAGTAACGGTTCCAGCTGGTCCCTATATATTGTTAGTTAATCCCAATTGGGCATCGACAGTATTGGCCTGCATTTTACAACGAAACACGTTATTTTCGATCGCACTCCATTTCCATACGAGTCGAAGGCTAGAATTCTACCGAAGGATCTGAGCCCCAGTCAATTGACCTATTCTTGGGTTTGGTACATTTCACTTGGCACGAATACTCCCTCCAGTTAGTGTTACTAATAGAGGTAAACTCCGCGTGGTTAAAGTTCCTCGAATAACCATCCGATCCCCGTTTCTTCTCGTAAAGCCTCGAACCCAAGCTAGGCCGAGACAAATCATCTGTGGCTTCCTAGCCAATCATCCCTGTGTGCGCATGTACAGAGGTTCGTATCGCCTCTCTACACCTCCAGTAGAGTTCACTCCGAGTAGCTTTGTTAGATCGATTATTGTAAACATCGAGAATCATTTGCCATTATTCTATTTTAAATGATTTATATTGTATACTGTGTAAATATTAAAGTTTATTTTTGTGCCTACATTTTCATAAGCCTCATAGCCCGCAGCCTTTATTAATTTAATAACGGCCAACTGCACTCAATCGTTTTGTACTTATATCCTTCGCACTCGTTCAGGGAAGTTGGACCCCAACTCTCCCCATTTCTATCGTCATCCATCTCTGTCGTGACGAGAGTGTAGTCAAGGTTACTCGTTGACCTTGAGCGTCCACGCATATCAGATAGAAGTGACGTATCTTTTGGTGTCATTCTACAGCAATTATTATTATTGTTTTAAAGACTGTTATACCAATTAATAATTGAGGAATTTAATGTATACATATATAATTTTAAAAAACATAAGTTATATTTTATATTAAGATCTATTTAATTGTTTTGCCATAAGCACTATGTTTAAGCATTATAATGAGTGATTATGTCTTATAAATATGTAAATGTAATTTTATTTATATGAATTTTATTTTATATGTAAAAACAACTAATGTATATAATGGAATAAACTGTTTTGATTTTGATTTTGACAGGGGCACCAGCCGGGGGAGGATATCTCTCCTCTTTTTGTGTCGTCTGATGAAAAGCTTGCACAAGGACGGACTCGGTTTCTGTGCCTGGAACCGATCCCGGGTTCGACCCCATGGAATATCCTACCGATTGGGGCTGGGTCACCTCAGCGACTATATCCATCTCAGGGGGGCACCACGTATCCCATTCGAGGCAACTTTTGTCTCGTCTTGGGCCGGCCAGCCGGCATCTGCTGGGAAAGAGAAAGGGCACGTACAGTGACCCCCTGTAAACTGAAAACTGAAAACGCATGAGTGCAAGACGTTGGGGGCAGGGACTGAAGGGCCCTGCCATCCCATTCATCATATGGTGGTAGGCCCTATCGAGCCGGTCAATAATTGGCCGTCTGCGTGCTCTCTTGGCAGTCTCCTGTGAAAGAAAAGGAGGGGCTACCGCTGTAAAGAGTGGGTTGCCCAAAGGCGACTCCAGCGAAGAGAGTGTAGGGGAGTACCCTGCGCATATATACATAGGAGAGGAGTAAGTCTTTTATTTTATTAGAAGGGTTTAGAAGGTCTTCTGTGAAAGCACAGTGGGTAGACCTCCTTCTCTTTAGTGGAGCTGCCCGCGAGCGGCTCTGATGCTGGTAAATTGTTAGAGATTTTTTAAAAATTCATTCATAGGCATGGTGACCTTGGTATTTTTACGGGACGCAAACGCATATCAATCCACGCAGTAGCACGCTCTGCGCGGGTTGAATACAGGGCCGCCAAAAGCAGCTGCCGCCATTTGGGACCACTTCTCCGACCCAGTGGCCAGGCAGCCCTTCGTCATGGCGGCTCCACTTTGAGCTGGGTTTAAAATTGATAGACCGTGAAAGGAGAGAGAAAGAGTAGGTGAGGAAGGTGAGGGCAAGGGTGAAAGAGGTTGTTAAAATCCCACCACACCAAACCGGAGAATAGGGGTGAAGGGGCTTTATCTTCCTCCCTCCTCAGCCCCGATCCGTGATGGTTGTGTGAGAGGAAGCTGGTTGGCGTCTACCCTGTGAAACTAGAGTCCGACCAATAAAAGTTATGTGAGGTTTGGAAAATGAGGAAGCAGGATAAGAAGACAGGGTGTCAGAAAGAAGGAGAAGAGGCTAAGCTGTGGCCGGACGGGGCCTGTGTCCCGTTAGCACGGCGGCCAGAAAGCAAATCGCCGTGCCCCTTACGGGGCCTGTTTGTGACAGCCCGTCAGTTAAATCTCTACCCGGAATGGATAGCAAGCCCTCCAGCAGGGATGGCACAGTATCATATACTAACTTTAATACAACCTTTGTATCTTTTGTTTGCACTGCACCATCTTTTTCAAGGGGTACCCTGAGTATACTGCTACATCAGGTACCAGGAGTAGCGGCACGTCCTCCTGGCACGAATAAGACTAAGGAAAGCCTTGCCCACTGGGTTGACTTGAACTCTTTGACAGGGTCCGGGGATGCTGGAGAATTTACCTTTTTCCTATATATACCCCTTTAAAACTATCCTCTTCTTATTTACTCTTCCTAGGATTAAGGACTAGGCCAGTTATCTCTTGTCGTATCAGAACAATTCCACTACAGGCTACAAGAGTCCTGGCCATTCGAGCGCGATTAAATGGAAACTGTTTCGCTTCCCAAAACTCTCCCCTCCGCATAATGGGCTGAGCATTTTCCTGCGGCCATTCTTAAATGCATAAGGCTGTAGTGCTTATGTCAGCCTAAATTTGATGTCTTGTTTGCTGCCAGGCCATCTATAAAGTCTTTTGTCTCGTTTCTGAGTTCGTCACATGACAGACCTTTATATTCTGGCCGTCGTGTCAACAAATAGTACAACTTAGTATGGTTTCAACTCTAACGCCCTGCCTCACTGGCTGCTCAGTTAAGATATGTGGCTTTCGGGAGGCGAGTTTCCACTGTGCAACTTCCGGTAGGTGTATGTCGCTGTTCAGACGTACATAAACACCACCCATTAGCGCGCCCAGAGATGGAACACCGAAACGTTAGAAAAACCTAGACGGATAGACTGGACGAGGAATATAGCATCACACCCCTTTTCTTTGCATGGTCACATTTCTTTTTTATTTTTAGTGTAGTGAAAAAAAAATCTGATTACATTCCAGATAGTAAAACTTCCCTTAAGCTTGCTGTTGTTTTCGGCGAGGAGAAAGACGAGAACACACCCCCAACATGTGGAAATGCCCTCTTCCCTCTCGCCACTCTATTAATAAAGGGGACCTCATCATATTTCTGGAGACGCTCTCGTGCAGCTCCATCGCTGTGGGATTCCACTTATACGGGTGGGGGGATTCCCCCTTGACGACTTCCTTGGAGTCGCCCTCGGACGCTTCATTTTTGGGTTCGGTAGAGGCCTCTTATCACATTAGCAGGGGCCTGCCAAGAGGGGAGGCACCAAGCGGCCCAGGCTTGACCACTCCTGGTGGGAGCGGCTTGATATGGCTCATTGAGGCAATCCCACCTTATTAGACTCGGGTATCGTGAACTTGTGAGAGCCGGCGCGTCTTCTCTCCTTTATTTCTGAATGGAAGTCGGCTACAACTTATTATTCATAAGCTGGTGGCCATGGTCCTAGTAAGTCCTTGATCGCGATCCCAACACCAAAAGGGGGGCGGGGGGCTGATGGAGGTCCTTCCCGAGATGTAAAGGTACCCAAAAGTGCCCTCACCCCAAACGGCGAACTAAGACTCAATGGAAGACACTCAGAAGCATAATTTTATTCTTGGACAAAATCCTTCCGGGTCAACACGCTGGCCAGTCTAGCCTCGGAGCCTGTTCTGGCGTGGTGCATTTCTTATCTTGAGATATACTGATTGGAAATGCTGTCAAAAGGACACATTTTTCATTAGCGTAAGGCATTAGCTATGGTTCTAGATAAAGAAACAAGTTTCTACCTTTTCGTTAATGGGGCCATTCTGGTGAATGCGAAGACCCTACTGATCTAGCCATTTTGAGGGCTCCAAGGACACTCGATGGCTCCTCTGTACAGGTGACTCCAAACTCAACCATGGAGTCCGTGAAAGGAATAGTTTTTGCCAGATAACTTCTTGCCTACTCCATAGAAGACATTACACAAGAGTTGATCGACCGAGGAGTGGTCAAGTTTGAACCTCTAATGAGAAAACCTCGAGACTCTCCCCTACACTCTTAGTTTCGTTTAATCGTGATAGGCTTCCTGAGTCGGTATGTGATGGCTTGTATCGGTGCCGACGACATTAAAGCATACGTGTCATTGCCTCGAAGGTGCTACCAGTGCTACCACTTCGGCCACATTTGCATACACGCTAAGTCGAGTTAATCCGAAATCAGCGCAAACAGTTCTGATGCCTTACATATTAAATCTATATTATACAATGCCAGGCAAGTTTGTTAATAACTGCGAGCAACACCTTCCTTCCTGGAAGCAATCTGACGTATCTTTACGAGAATTAGGTCCTAGCCATTTGGGCTGCAGACTGAATCTCGTTTCGTGAGCCTAAAGTTTTGGTTCTGTTGCACTGTGTGTAATCTGAGACTTCATATGCAATTCAGCTAATAAAGCACCCTCTCCTCCTGTCCCCTCCAGGTCTACAAACATGGTAGTCACTGGAACCAGTCAGAGCTGTTCTGCCTGTTCTATCCCTTCCGGGAGACACCCTGGTAAAGCTAGGCGCAACAAGGCCTCCTCTTACTCCCTAACCTACTACAACCCTTCCATAAAAAGAGAAACGATTGCGCGCCTCTACTGAGTCGTGAGACACATAGGAGTCAAACTATTGTAAGGTGTTCGTAAGACCATCCGTGGGGTCTCCTATGTCTGCTCCCGAAAGAAGACCACGAATAAGAGAGCTTCTCATCTTTCGCCCCTATCTAAGGCTTGGTGGGAGGCATTGGAATCTCTGGACTATCTAAAGGACATAACTCCATTGTGCGCTTGTATGCGCGAGCCCAGCGTCTTCCATATTCGCCAGAGGTTCTCATTTCATGCCCTGACGATCTCGATAATGTCTATGCCCATGTGAGATGTCCATCATACCTTAAGTCTTTTGGGTTTAGGGCAAAGCAACTCCTTCGAGAGCTCGATATAGCTCTCGGGCCGGTGGATCTTCTGCTATGCTATATTTGGCGGTCCCTGAAGGAGACTTTTCCTTGAATTACTCTGTGTGAATGTACTCTATACGGCGCCTGACGTGACAAACGGGAATAGTTCATGAGAATCACGTGTCAAGCTCAGCGAGGTGAGGCCTGCACAAGGATGAGCTCGATGCTTAAAAACCCTGTCCTGTCCGGAAGTTTTAAATAGGCCACCTTTTCCTACTATGTGATGCACTTGATTTATCGTATAACTCTCATGCAAAAAAGCTCAAGATCCTTATATTATTTGGACTAAACATCCAGGTATCGCAGCCATATGTGATGGTTGTGCGGTGGAATGCTTTATACCTTTGGTCTTCGTTGCGAGTTTGATATTCTTGACGTGGATATTTTAGAGAGGTCCCATCAAGTCCCATAAGTGAGGTGATAGGTGGCGTTAATCTTGTATCTGAGTTCAAAGATATTCAAATAATATTCTGGCTTGGCTGGGCTTATCGAGGGTTTGTGATCGAGAAAGGATTGAGAGGAATCAGGTAAAAAAACGTTAATTCCTACAAAGAAACAAGCAAAGCAAAAGGGAGGCTCGCCTTTACACGATTACGTTCAGAGAATATTTCACTAGCGGTCAGGTAAGCGAGTGTTACGAGAACAAGACAAGCGGATATAGCGGCGGCTTGACTACACTAAACGAACCGTAAGTGGTTCTTTCGTATCGATAATTTATCTGACTTAACTGTCTATCCGAGTGTAAATGAATCTCCTTCTCTCGAATTTTCTATTTTTCTTCTATAAATAGTATAGGAGGCGAGGCCTCTGGGATCACAATGTTTTTAGTTCCGCCCACTGGGCAGGATATTCCTTATCCTATGGTCTCCGAATGTTATCGATTAATGATGCCTACAAATTTACACTTTGTCGATATAATTTTAGAATTCCTGAGGCGCAGGCTGCTGTCTTGGCTTAATTCCATTTCTAGACGTGAATTGTTCGTTTTTATTACACTATCACCAAATTTTACTGCTATCTGAATTTTCTGCTTCCCGCTTACTTCCTTGATCGGTTTACAAATAAATATATATGTATATCCGCGAGGACATTTGTTACAATTCTTCCTATTCCTGCGAGGCACTTTGCTGATGCAATTTTAGTTTCAGGGCCATGCTCTCCACAATCTCACATTATAAATACATTTCTTCTTCATACATTCAATGAAGGTTATTTGGAAAATATGCCCCAGAAATTAAATATTTTTTGAACATATTTAAAGAAGCCAGTAAAGCACCAGAAAGTGAAAATCTCCAACTCTACTAATATTGCTTTATCCCTTAAACTTCTTAAAAATTTCATCACTCTATTTTCTTCCTAAACTCTATAATCAATCTAGCTTCTTCCACAACCCATTTTATCACACGCGCCTTTTGCACAACCCTCTCCATCACTAAAGCATCTTGACCATATCCCTTCATCACTCCAACCTCTTCACAATCCATTTCATCACTATACACACTTACATAAGCTTGTTCATCACATCAGCCTCTTCCCCAACCCCTTTCTCACTCTAACCTCTCCTACAAAGCCCCTCATCAGGGTCTTTCACAACACCTTTCGTCACCACACCAGTTTCATAACCCCTTTCATCAATATAGCCTCTTCCAAAACCTCCTTCATCACTCCAGTCTCTTCCACAACACTTATTATCGTTTAAACCTCTTCCACAACTCCTTTAATCAGTCTACCCTCTTCAACAATCGCTTCATAACTCCAGTCTCATTCAAGAGTCATGCCAACAGTCAAGCTTCTTCCACAACACGTTCACCATTTCAGCCTCTTTAACAACCCTTTTCATCACGCCAGTCTCTTCAACAACCCATTTCACCACTCCATACACTGTCACAAACTTTTCATCACTCTAGCCACTTCCACACGATCTTCTTCACTCCAAACTCTTTCCCAACACACTTCATCACTCCAAACTCTTCCACAATACATATAATCACCCCAACAGCTTCCATAACCCTTATTATCACTCTAGCCTATTCCGCAACCAATTTTATCACTCGCATCTATTGAACGACTCTTTTTAATAACTATTGCCTCTTGCCCAACTCATTTCACTACTGAGGCCTCTTCCACAACCATTTTCATCAGTCTATCCTCTTCTATAACTATGTCATTACTTCAGTTTTTCTAAAACCCCTATCATCGTTACAGCCTGTTCCACAACCCCTTTCCTCACTCTACCCCTTCAAGAACCCCTTTCACCACTCCAGTCTCTTTAACAACCCCTTTCATCACGCCAGCCTCTTCCACAATACATTTTATTATTCCATAGTCTTCCACAACCCTTTTCATCCTTCCAGCCACTTCCACATCCCCTTCATAACTCCTGCCTTTTTCCTAACTCATTTCATCACTCCAGGCTCTTACATGAGACCTTAAGTCGCTCTACCACCTTCCACAAACTCTATCATCACTCAAATTCTTCCACAACCAATGTAATCACTCGCGTCTCTTTCACAACGCTTTTCATCACTACAGCATTTTGCACAACTCTTTACCACTGTTCATCACTTAAGTCTCTTCCAAAACCCCTTTATCACTCTAGCCCCTTTCACAAGTTGCTTTATCACTCTAGACTCTTCCACAACACCTTTCATCACGCCAACAACCTTCACAAGCCTACCACCACTCTAGCCTCTTCTACAACCCAGTTTAGGACTCGCGCCTCTTGCACAATCCTTTTCCTTATTACAGTCTCTTGCACGACTTCTTTCACCACTTCAGCCTCTTTCACAACCCCTTACATCCCACTACACTCTTAAACATGCCTTTTCATCACTCCAGACTCTTACAGAAACCCTTCCATCACTCTAGAATCTTCTACAAAACACTTCACCATTCCAGCGTCTTCCACAACCCATTTGATCATTCTAAGCCCTCTTATCATTACAGTTTCTTCCATAGCTAATTTCATCATCACAGCCTCTTCCACAGCCAATTTCATCCCACCAGCCTTGTCGAGGGACGAAGGCGTGTGACCAAAGGTCTCTAATGGTACACACTACTACGGTATGTCAAACAGATACTATCGGCACTGCGCTCGAGTACAATTGATTTGGGAGTAAGGTAAGGACCTTTTAACTAGACTCCGACATTATTAGGTTGGCTCTTTAAATGGGATACGTTTGACTGGTTCGTCTCAAGGGTTATTCGAAAGATTAACACCTCTACAATAATAAACTTTACAAATAATAAGAACAAGGGCACAGGTAAATATGGAAACCTAAATAATAATCAGTACGACAAAAGAATATTATGACAGGCCAAAATTAAGGAAACTAGGTCCGGGAAAATATATAAATGATCCAATAAGTTGGATTGAATGAAAGATTTAGCAAGTCAATTGGAGTTATTCCAAATGGGGAATTCTTCTTGGACCCGGGAAAGAAGAGGTGGAACTTACGAGGAAAGGACTCCTGGTTACCTCTAGAGGATGAACTCGGGTGGTGTAAGACCAATGACGAGGTCTTCATTGATGGGATCTCGATGCGAAGGCGCCTAGAGAGACCCTGAAGGGGGTTGAGATTACCTCGGCTCCAGAGAGAAGTTATCACAAAATCGAGACTCGTCTGAGGGACGTAGGAAGTCTCAACCAATGTAGTGAGACGAGAGAAACCCAGGACGTTCTTTCGGGGTATAAACGGGTTTCCGTAATCTTCCTCGGATCAGGGCGGCTTACGCGAAGACGATCTGCTGACGAGATCACAAGGGTGAGGGGACTACTTCACGGGAGACATCACCTTAAATAGGAGGCACAGCCATGGTCAACGAGAGCTGCGCGCAGCGAGGGTGTCGCATGGGGTTATCGAGCGCGGCTTAAGCAAACATGAACCTTGATAATTTCGGGCATCGACGAGGCGAAAGGGAATTAAGTGAGATTCCCAAGGGATATCAGACGTGGCTTAAGCAAACATGGACCTTGATAATTTGGGGCATCGACGAGGCTAACGAGAAATAAGAGAGATTCCCTTCTACCCTAAGAGGAGAAAGATGGACACGGCCTCCACCTGGGAGCGGGGCAGCGTTATCAAACTGGGGTGAAGACGGTGATAAAGCACCGCAAATTAAACACAGCTGCGCTGGTCTGCCTGACCAGAGAAATTCTGTGTGATAACGGCGTATTGAGTTTCATGCTCCTACAAGCCTTTTCAACACTTAATTTCACCACTCCAGCCTCTTATATAACTGCTTTCATCAATCCAGACTCTTCCACAACCGATTTCATCACTACCATCTTTCAAACAACCTTTCATCACTCCAACCTCTTCTTACTCATTTTATGACTAACTTTTTTCCCCGACTCCTTTTGTCACTCAAGTCTCCCCCCCAACCCCTTTTCTCACTCTAGCATCCCATACAACTGCATTCATCACGCTATTACTTTTCCACAATCACTTGCATCATTCTAGCATCTTCTACAACCCCTTTCACTACTCCAGCTTCTTCTACAACACCTTTCATCATTCCAGCCTCTTCCACAGCCCATTTGTTTCATTCCAACCTCTCCCAAACCACTATAATAACTCTATTCTCTTCCGCAACCTCTTTCATACCTCCTTTTTCACAATCCATCGTCTTCCACAACACCTGTAATCACTTACACAATCCATTTCACCACTGCAGCCTTTTATACAACCCATTTCATCCTTCCTGCTTCTTCCACAACCCCTTTCATACCTCTAACCTTTTCAAAAACCCTTATTATCACTCCAGCCTCTTCAATAACCTATTAATCACGCCGGCTCTTTCACAACCTATTTCATCGGTCTATCACTGAGTAGAGGATGGTCCTGGTAAACACCCGCCACCAAAGGTCCTCTTACTCGCTCGTGAGACGGCCGTTAGATTGGAAAGAGGCTTAAGGATACGAGGATACTTACTTTCTCTATTATTATATTTAATTCCCTATCACCCAGAGCAAATATTCAAAAACGTAAAACTACAATAAATATCATTCAATAACAAATTCAGCGTACATACAGGGTCACACCCTAGAAACGGGCCCCAACTTTCGAAATGCCTCATTTCTTAATTTTCTGCAAGGATTGAATGAAATTTGGTGATAACTAGTTTATTGTGTTAAAAAACATCATCAAAACAAGAGAGTCTTCGGACTTTTCTTCTTTATTCTAGAACACGTGTTCGAGATGACCTCCATTTAGCTCTATGAATTTCTTGTGGTGCAGCACAAAGTTGTCCATAACGTCCTTACAAACCGACAGACTAATGGCTCTGATCTCCTCCCTGCTGGCTTCCTTGAGTTCCGTGGTGGTCCTGGGTCTTCCTGCGTACACTCTGTCTTTAAGGTAGACCCAGAGAAAGAAATCTGGGGGGGGGGGGGGGCTAAGGTCTGGGCTGTAAGGTGCCCACTTAAAATCGTTCTTGGGACTGATCACACGGCCACCAAAGTTCTTTTTTAGCCAATCTCGGGACAGATCTGAGGTGTGAGAGCTTGCCCCATCTTGATGGAATCAAAACTTCCCCATAAGTGACGGGGACAGAGTCTGCAGCTTCCCCTTGAAGGTTTTGAGGACTTCAACATACCGCTCCTTGGAGACTGTCACCATCGCGCCAGATTCCTCGATGAAGAATGGTCCGATGATGCCTCTGGCTGAGATTGCAGTTCATACCGTGCACTTAGAGGAGTGTAGGGGCTTGGTGGCTACCTCATTGGCTATGGAGGTCTCCCCGAAGACATTTGTCTTCAAGTTTACCTTTCCTTCAAAATGAAAGTGAGCTTTATCTGAGGTCCAAAGGAAGTTAAGGAAAGTTGGGGTCTCCTGAATCTTCTTCAGTATCTTGACTGCCATAGCCTTTCTCTGCTCCTTGTCTGGGACTATAAGGGCCTGCTTCGCCTGAATTCTGTATACGTAAGCCTTTACATCCATTACTAGCACTCTCCTGCAGGTTCCACGCGATATACCGAGGGACTGACTTTGCTTGCGGACAGAGCTATTTTGATTCTGCTGAACTGACGATCTCACGCTCTCTACCAGCTCAACTGTACGCTTCTCGGGACGTCCTGAATGGCTTGGACGGTTATCACTGGCTGCATTGAGGTTCTCCTCTGTCCCATAGTTCTCGAAGTGGTCCACCCAGTCCTGAATTCTGTTATTGGAGGGGGCTTTTTCACATTTGAACTGATGCATGAAAGTGTCCTACACTTTCGTGAACGAGCCGGTCTTGTAGTGTTGTTTAATGCAGTATATTCTTTGCTGGAGCTCCCATTGACATCTAGTTGTTGTGTTCACAGGCGTTGCTTGTGTCATGTCCTGCAAAGTTAGGGTGATTAGTGAATGATTGAAGGATATATCACAAAAAGTGTGTGCAGGCCCTATTTATGGGGGTGACGCTGTACACTTTAAAGAAATATATACGAACGTAACATTAACGATAATGGATTATACATAGCACCGATTATGTGGGCTCTCTCTCCCTCTCCAACGATCGTAGTCACGACGAACCTTTAATTGAGCCGAGGCGTTTTCTCGCGCCTTAGGGACGGTAACGTCGCTTTCCCTGAGTGTGGAGCGGATATAAAGGGCGCAGTCGTGGTCTCTCTCTTTCTCTCTCACGTTGAACTAGGGGGATGGATGACTGTGACCCCTAAATCGTGCCACACACTGATGAATTAGAGCTCAACACTTTCAGACTTTTCCCTTCTCTTCAACGCAAGATGAGGGCAGCGAGACCTTAGGAGCTGATAAAAGGGAACAAAAATTACCCCCTGCTCGTTTTCTCAAGGGTGTTTCATATCCCTCTTCCCTCACTCATATACAACCCCCACATACTCATAAATAATCGTATCTGGCTTTATCTTCCAGCTCCGCTTCATTCATGTATGAAATGGCCATTACTGTTTATTACACAACACTCACAAAACCTGTTATTACTAATTATCGTGGGAGAGAAGGGAAAAATTATTGTGGCGAAAGACCGGGGTTTGACATTGATTCCAGGCAGCTTTGTCCTCCCCCCTTCACTGAAACCTGAAACAAAAGGTGGGCATCAGAGTGGGCACAGGTGAGTTAAGGCGAATAAAAAACAAAACTATCACATTTCTAGCCTCTTCTACAAACTATTTCATCACTTCAACTTCTTTCACAAACCCTTTCATCGCTCCACCCTATTCAACCACCCGTTTGATCACTCTAGCCTCTTACACAACTCATTCCATTAATCCATATTTACCCACAACTCCTTTTATTACTCCAGGCTCTTTATCAACCCCTTTCATGACTATATACTCTTCCACAAACCTTTTGATTACTCCAACCTATTTCACAACCCCTTCATCACTCCAAACCTTTGCCCAATCCACTTCATTGTTTCAGGCTCTTCCACACCTTTCATCACTCAATTTTTTTCCCCAACCCTTTTATCACTCGCGCCTCTTGCACAACCATTTTCATTACTAAAGCTCTTACCCAAACCATTTCATCACTCCAGCCTCTTCACAATCAATTTAGGTAATATAGACACTTCCACAACTTTTTTCATTACTCCAGGCTCTTCCCATACCCCTTTCATCACTCTAACCTCTTTTACAAAGCACTTAAACACTCCATGCTCTTCCCAACACTATTATCACTCCAACAGTTTCATAACGCCTTTCATCACTCTAGCCTCTTCCCCAACCTCGTTGTTCACTCCAGCCTCTTCCAAACCCCCTTACATCTAGATTATTCCACAACGTTTTGCATCAGTCTAGCCTCTTCCGCAAGCATTTCATCACTTTAGCCTCTTGTATAAAACACTTCATCACTTCAGTCTATTACACACCCAATATCATAATTCCAGCCTCTTCAACAACCTCTTTCATTATTTAATCCTCTTCAACATTTCATTTTATCAGTCCACCCTCTTCAGCACAATTTTATCAATTCAGGCTCTTCTTAAAACAACTTTATCACTCCAGCATATTCAACAACCACTTTCATCACTCCAGCCCCCTCCATATCCCTTTCATCACTCCATCTTCGTACACAAACTCTTTCACAAATACAGCGTCTTTCACAAACCTTTTCATCACTCCAGCCTCTTTCACAATTCCTTTATTCCCTGCAGCCTTTTCAACAACCCATTTCATCCATCAAGCCTCTTTCACAACTCTTTCATAACTAAATCTTTTCCACAACTTCTTCCATTTATCAAGGCTCGCGCCCAACTCTTTTTATCACTCCAGCCTCCCTTACACCTCTTTCATCACTAGTTTTTTTCACAACCACTTGCAGAATTTCAGCATCTTCCACAACCTTTTTGATTTCTTTAACCTCTTTTACAAACTTTTACATCACTTCACCCTTTTCTAGCACCCGTTTTATCATTAGAACCTCTTTCACACCACCTTTCATTACTCCATCATCTACCAAAAACGTTTTCATTATCCCAACCTCTTCCATAACCGCTTTCACCACTCCAGCCTATCCCACAGCCCTTTTTATCCCTCCAGCATCTTTCATCCCCGCACACCCACACACAGAATCGTGGGAAGGGAGCTAAGTAAAAGAAAATTTCGATAAAGGGTTGAGATCACATGATCGAAAAAGAAAATGAGATTATAAATACTCTTTTCTTTATTAACAGAGGCTTAGTCAGGATTTGTATTTATACTCTTGTATTTACACACGGAAATATAGATCACTAATGTGCCATATGCTTATATAACTCTTATTAATTGCTGTTTGTGTAAGTGTGCACGCGCTCATATAAGTGAACGTGGAGTGGAACAGAAAAGTGTGGTGCAGAAGTGTAAATACTTGCAAATAGCACTTCACCCTTTTCTCTAAAACATTAGAACGTAGTGGAGTGGTTAGTTAAGTAAACAATCAATTTGACCCTATTAACAAGGTTAAATTTGGAATTCTTCTTGCTTGCCTCAACAGCCGCGGTCCAGTTATTGATCAGTTCGAATGAAAATCAAGAAGGCTTGCGTCACATTCGCACATCTTATATTACACGGATGGATGAACAGAGGAGCCAATGTCACTTTAGTTACGATCAAGTTCAATTTGTTCGGATCCGATGACAGGAGGTTTGTTTATCGCAGAGCAGGTCAACACTTGTTTGTCAATTACACTAAAGTGAGTGAGAAGTTTGGCGGATTAAGTGTAATCTTTGGGGGCTAGATTTCCATAGAAGGAATAAGGCCACTTGTGCATTTACTGATCAGAGTAAATACTCTTGTATTTACACACGGAAATATAGATCACTAATTTGCGATGTGCTTATATAACTCTTATTAATTGTTGTCTGTGTATGTGTGCACGCGCTCATATAAGTGAGCGTGTAGTGGAACAGAAAAGTGTAGTGTCGGGGTGAAAATACTTGCAAACAGCACTTCATCCTTTTCTCTAAAACATTTGAACGTAGTGGAGCGGTTGGTGAAGTAAATAATTTGCCTCTATTAACAAGGCTAAATTTGGAATTCTTCTTGCTTGCCTCAATTCATGGGGCGAGCTGTTCACGAAGATGCAGAGTTTTTTTTGGAGAGAGGATGGCAGCGAGATAGTTGTGTGAACGACAATAATCCCCTCTCCAAAGACAAAATTAGAACACAAAGAAAAGAAGAGGGATTGCTGTAGTCAAGTTACGGCAGACATCAGTCGAAGAAAAGTTTAGGAAATGACTTAAGAAGGCTAGGAGAAGGGAGATAGGCCTGTGGCTATGCATGTTATGTTCTTGGTTGCTGTGCTTTATTGGAGTGTTTGACTGGCGAGGTTGGAGGGTCGACAAGGTAGGGAAGTTTGCTTTTTTTTCAAAATTAAGTAGCCCATCTGGCGACTGCCTACTAGGGCAAAAGTCGCCGTACTCACGCCATAGCCTACTAATAGGCTATATTAAAAAACAAATTACAAAGATAAAAAAGGACACAGGCTAAAAAAACAACAAAAAAGAAGACAAAGCAAAAGGAACACAAGAAGGATGCGCACTCCAGCGTCGGGGGTAGTCCCACCTTCCCCCCAAAGCAGGAACATGCGATCTTCAACAAACAATCAAATAGAGTAGACCTCCAAAAGTTCGTATAGTCCGCGAGTCTGTGTGCACGAAGCAGTCCCGAGTAGAAGGGGCAAGCAGTAACGACCCTGCGCGTCCCGGTACTGGGACAGGTAACGTGCGCAAAGATTAATACAGAGTGGGACAACACAGTCGTCACAATAAGTCGCAGGCGAGCATTCATTCAAATGGAGGTGGTCCTCCAATTATGTCCTATTCGGAGACGTCAGAAAGCATCCTGAAGCCGTCGCAGCATTGGGGTGTAGGTCCATGGGAACAGTGGCGGCGCATTGACACACAACTTTAAGTTCCCCTCGGCCGTCTCCCATCTCTTTTGCCAAGCAGCACGGAAGGCTGCCTATATTCTCGCCATGTAATCGGTGTGTGGATGAGCGAAACGGAGGTCTGGTCGCCCAGTCCTCGCGAACTCTTTGTCACCCTCATCAGCACGGTAATTCCCCCAATTCCTACATGTCCAGGAACCCAGCAGAATATAATCTCGACAGCCGCCTGGCTCGAAAAAACCGTGGCGTCATGGACATCACCAACCAGGAGATGCGGAGAGTCGCTATAAATCACAATCCGGTCTCCGAACCTGGTACATCGCGATATCTCCCGGAACGAACGGTGTGTTGCCACCAGCTAGGCCGTAAAGACACGCAGGGCCTGGAGAGCACCGCTGACTTCAAACAGAGGGAATACGGCTTGGAAACCGACCCCATCTTTGGACTTGAAGCCATCCGTATACTGGAACGGTTCCAGTGTAACAAGTGATGTGCTCCACAAAGGTTAAACGCAATGCTACCGGCTCTGTAGAAGCTTTGGGAGAATAGGCGTGACGACAAATAGTCAGAGGTGGTAAAATCCATGGTGGCGTCTTGGGCAGAAACAGGGCCGCAACCGGCCTGATCGCTATACAGATCTCACAAAGGAGTTTCGTAGCACTAAAACCAAAGGGCTTAGGGTTGACTGGCGTCTCTCGGCAGCATAGACACCATCGAGATCACCTGCGGATGCAGTGAGAGCTGTTGGCGACTGAAGGAGGCACTAGGCTCGCGCCTACAGGCAGATAATTCATTGTGCACGGCGCAGAGTGAATGGCATCTTCCTAGCATCGACAGGTACGCTCTCAATGGAGGACGTGCGGAATGCACTGGTCGTCAGGCGAAAGAAGATGTAGGGGATCGAATCCACCTTTCGGAATACACACTCGATGTAGATACATAAATGTTGCATCCGTATTCGAGCTTTAAACGAACAAAGAACCAATAAAATGTAAGGAATTTGTCCTAGCAGCGCTCTAGGCGCTGAACGTCACGGAGTGAAAAATATCGATGGCGCGAGTACAAGAGACACTAAGGCTCCAAATATGATCCTTCCAGGTGAGGCGTCGGTCAAATATAAGACTAAGAAAACAGTGCAAGTCCACTAATTCCAGGCGAACCCCATTTAGAAACAAGTCTGGGTCAGGGTGGAGCCATGGCTGGAGGTAAAAGTGCACCACATTAGTCTTAGAAAATAAAAATCAAGGCCTGTGCTTCTCGGCATAGCAAGAGAAGCGGATCAATGCCTGTTGGAGTAGATGCTCCACAGTGGGCATCTGGGCCGCGCAAAAAAAGATAGAAAGGTTGTTCAGAGGTATCCTAGCAAGTGCATTTTGTCCAGCACAAAGGTGATGAGTTGATGTTGAGGACAAAGAGTGTGACACTCAGGACACTTTCCTGCGGGACACCCTCTTCCTTCTCAATTGTGCAGGAGGGGGCTCCCACACCCAAACCGAACGCTGATTCAACGCTCTCACAAAAAATTCAGACATAAAGACTAGGAGCCGTCCTTTCTCTAACATCGTGTTGCGAGGCTCCATGATACCGTATCACCATATGGTATCATAAGCCTTCTCTAAATGGAAAACCAACGTGGCGTAGTGCTGTCTTTGATGGAAAACTTTTCAGACGGTATTTTTCAGTCGGAACAGAGTATCCAAAGTGGAGTGGAATTTGTAGAAACCGCACTGTGCAGACAGGTGAACTCCTCGGTCAAAAAAAAAGCTAATCTAACTTTCACCATTTCTCCATCAACTCGCACACGCAGGAGGTTAAAGAGATTGGTTAGAAACCGGCCGGAATAGAGTTATCTCTCTCCGGTTTATGAAAAGTCAAGGAGGATACCCTCTACCTAGATATTGTTGAGCAAATCTAACAGACAATTCATGCCTTGTTTCCCCAGGTGTCGAAACATGGCGTACGGGACATCGTCCGGACCATGGGCGGTGCCCGCGCATAAAGCGAGAGTGGAACGCAACTCACTCAAGGTAAAACTAGCGTTGAAAAGTTCTCCGCCTCTGGAAGTAAAGTCAAATCGGCGGCCTTCTGGGACAACACGACGCACAAGGAAACCTGGCGGAGCAGCTCCTCAGCATGTAGATGCAGAGAAAGTGGTCGCAGAGGAGTCCGCCACGGACGCGGGATCCGAGATTGCGGTACAATTATCTTGGAGAACGTGAGGGTGTTCCTGCGAGAAATTGCCCCGAATCCTGTTGGCTCACTTCCACACCTCTGCTAGAGGAGTCTACGGGTTAAGTGAAGACACGTTTCCCGCCAGGAAGAGCGGCGATCGTGCTTCGAAATATACCGGAACCTAGACCTACCTCGACGAAATTCACCGACAGTGAAATCGTTCGTGCAGCACTTATAGCAAATGTAGGCCTAACGCTTCTGTTTTAGGGCCGTTTCACATTCTTCTGACCACAATGGGAGGGGTTGGCGTTCAAAAACGGCCAAACGTTCTATGAATAGTAGTTAGGCCCACGGCAATGAGAACTCAACGGCCACATCTCCTGATCAAAACTCCGCATTTCCTGAAATGTGGACCACCGCGCCCGCACCAAGGTTAACCGCGGTAGGCTCTCGGGCGGCAGCGGCCCTAAAAATGATATTTGAATAGGAAAGTGATCACTACCATGGAGGTCGTCGACCACCCCTCACCCAAAATCAGGCAGCGATGCGTAAACTCATCCAAATATTTGACACCTATCTCAAGCTCGTCGATCAGGTCAGCAAGGACTTGACACAGCTTAGATCTCCGAGCAAGAGAAAGGGCCTTGGACCCCAACCCCGATGCGTCGAAGTCGGCAGAAGGTAGAATGTACACGGAAATAACAGTATACTTCCTATTCAGGTGCAGCTGCAAAGTTACTGCCTGAAAGGAGGTATATAAGTGGAAGAGAAAAACAGAGACCTAATGTCGGGTGTAAATCGCGCATCCTCCCGCCTGGTCCCCATCCCGTGTTGGTCTGGTCGCACAACCCTTATACCCGGGACAATGGGCAGGGAGCACGCGCGCAGCGTGCACTCCTGCAAAAAGTTAGCTAACGGAGAACGGGAGGAGACGAGCCTCCGCTGCTCATCCCAGTTCACCCGGAGTCTGCGGGCAATTCCATATGCGGGGGCCCTCTTCGAAGATCAGACCCTCACGGGAATGGTCGCACGCTTGACGGAGGAAGAAATCCGGGCGAGGTTGGCATGACAATGCGATGAAAGCGCTGTCGCCTTCGAGAACTTATCGGGGAAGGTTGGGCTCATCATACGAGGCTTTTCCTCCCTTCGCCTGGAGACCTTATTCGAGCGGCTTAGGAAGATCTACCGTATCCGAGCCACCCCGCCTACCACTGGGTGTGAGAGGAAGGAGCCGAAGGTCCTTTAGTGGTGACCTCCCTTCGGGGTGCAGCTTTAGGAACCCTCTTCAGTGATGTTGCCTCCTGTGAGTCTAACGACTCGGTGGAGGCGCGAGGCCGTTTAATCTAATTCGAAATGGTGATGCGGTGGGAAAGGGGGGGGGAGGTTAGTCCTGTTTTTCACAGGAGCTGGTTGTGAACCCTTTGTGCTACCAGTTTTACCTTGGGTGCGTCTATCTATGGTGGGTAGAACCAGCAGAAGGGTTCCGAATGAGCTCTGACGCGACCGTGTTCATAGGCCTGGAGGGGTCAGTAGCAGAGGGTGTCTTTCTCAACATTGACGCATATGAGTTCCCAGGCAGTGCCTGGAACGCCAGGACTAAGTCCTGGGACGTTCTTGGGCCTGAATGGCCAGTCTTTCCTTCTAAAGGAGATACGCAGCACATTACTTCGAAGAAGCGGGGTGCGGCTCTCCGAAATTGATACACTTGGCCACACACGATTTGGACTTATCGTGTGCGGCCTTGAAGCAATTTAGGCAGACTTCGGGTAACCCCGACATTGCAGGTCAAGAGCAACGATTAGTATGCCCAAAGCGGTCACATACGTAGCATCCCCGCGGCAGTGGCACGAATGCCTTTACGCGGGTAGCGATACAAACCGGTACGCACCTCAGAAACTACTCCTTTCAAAAAGTTCATTTTAGGTGCGGCGTAACACTCACAGGAGTGTCATTAAGTGTCCGAAGGGCACTAATCATTGCGGCTTCGGAGGGATTAAACGCATTCGCCAAAAGGCTCCCGTCCGAGAAAAGGGTCCCTTGTGCTCTCTACCAATCACACTAGGTAGAGCTCACCTCTGATGGATCATATTGCCCTTAGCCAACATGATCCCCCTAGTGGAGTGAATAACAAGGAAGCATTTTAAGCCAGCACGCTCGAAAAAGCCAGCTAGACTCTGAATGAGGCGTCCCGACGTAATTGACTCTCCGCTCTGCGCAGTTCTTGTCTTCGTCTGGGACTCCCCACCCGGGAGAGGAACGGGGCCGGACGTGCTGATCTTGGCTTGGTCACTTGTTAAAGCGGCAGCAACCTTGTCCGTCCCCACGGCTCCGGTGGAGGGAGAGGAACCGCGCGTCTTCATCGTCTTTTTCTTGTTCTTTTTCTTTTTAGTAGAGGAGGGTGGGGAATAAACCCACTTCTCCCCTCCACCGGCAGGAGCTCCGAAGCGAGATGGGCCGGCCTCAGCAAGATTCTGCTCCGAGATGGTGACGGTCTCCGCTGTCACAGGGGCACCAGCCATAGAAGGAGATCCCTCCTCTCCTTATAAGCCTTGGATACCCGAGCCGTCTGAGAGGGACCTTGCACAGGAGCGGACTCGGGTTCGGTGATTGGCACCAACCCTAGTTTTATCACCATGGAAGGTCCTATCGTCTGGGGCTCGGTTGCCTTAGGGACCACGTCCATCTCAGGGGGTGCCTCCATGTGCCCTTCCCCAGGACATCACAGGCCCCAGGTCCCATTGTTCCCATATTCTTTTGTCGGGAGCCCGCATGTGTTTAGATAGAAGAGGTCGAAGGGGCCAACCCTAACGGGTTGGCCCTATCGTGCCGCTCCCACCGAGAACGGTCAATTATGGGCCGACTGTCCTTCTTGAAGGTCCCCTTTGTAAGTAAAGGGGGGGGAACTGCTACTGGAAACAAGGAGGCACCCGACAGCAACTCCGTGGAAAGAAGGGGGTGAGGGAGAGTCCCTTGCACCCATAGGCATAGGAGAGGAGTAACTCTCCTTTTCGGTAGAAGTAGTTTGGAGGGTCAGCTCCATCGCCTTCCGGCATGGTCACCCTATTAGTAATAGGGAAAGCAAACACATATCATCCCACGCAGTAGCCCGCTCTGCGAGGAATGAATACGGTTTCGGTATAACCAGCTGCCGCCATTTGAGGCCACTCCCCCCGCCTAGTGGCCTGGCGGCTCCTCCTTATGCTCGGCGTAAAATGGTTAGATAGTGAAAGGAGAAAAAAAGGGGATGTGAGGAAGGTGTGAGTTGGGATGAGGGAGGTTGATAAAAGTTCCCCCCACCCCGATCGCGGATATTTGGGTGAGAGGAAGCTTTGCGGCGTCTAATCAGTGAAATTAGAGGCAGACCAGAGAAAGTTGTTGGAGAGGTTATATGGAAAATAAGGAAGTAGGTTTAAAACACAGTTGGCAGAAAGAAGGATAAGAGTGAAGGAGAAGACCTTCACGGGAATAGCCGTACGCTTCCCAGAAGCTTTACCCACCACCGAAGATGGCTCCTCGATCAACTTCAGGGCTGTTGCCTCCTGTGAGTCTAAAGACTCGATGGAGGTGCGCGGCTGTTTCACCTTAGAGGAAACGCTCACGCTGGACAAGTGGTTTGAGCCCTAGTTTTAGCTCGGTGTGAACCCTTTCTGCAGCCAGCTTTCCAGGGAATCGCCCGGGTTGGGTAGAATCCGCAGAAGAGTTCGGAATTAGCGCGGAAAAATCGGTGTTCGTATGACTGGAGGGGCCAGGAACAGAGAGTGTATTTTTAAACATTGCAGCATTAGAACTCAAACGGAGCCTCAATAGTCTCTGAATGAGGGACCCAGACGTTATCGAGGTTCCGCTCTGCGCACTTGCAATTTTAGTCTTCGTCTGGGAACTTGGAATCCTCGTCAGGGGGAGCACCGGGGCCTGACGTGCTGATCTTGCACAGGGGCTGACTGGGGTTCTGTGCTTGGCACCGAGACCTGTTTCGAACCCATGGAAGATCCTAACGTTTGGAACTGTGTCAGCTCAGGGACCTTATCCTTCTTAGGAGGTGCCCTCCATGTGGACATCTCATTCCAAGACATCACGGATCCCATTCGAGGTACCTTTTGTTTCGTTTTGGGCACGCGAACCGGTATCCATCCGGGAAGAGAGGGGCGCTACGTAAAGTGACCTCTTGTAAACTTGATATGTACGCCAGCACGACTTTAGAGGTTACGGCCGACGGCCCTGTCATCCCTTTCCCCCTTTACTGGGTTGGCCCTATCGAGCCGCTCCCACCAGAAACAGTCCATTATGGACCGCTTGCGTGCTTTCTTTGCAGTCCCCCGTAAATTAAGGGGAGTACTGCCGCTGATGTGAGGAGGTCACCCAAGGGCGACTCCAGAAAAAGGGGTGATGGAGAGTCCCCTGCACTCCTAGGCCTTGGGGAGGACTAAGCCTCCTCTCCGGTCAGAGGTTCAGATGGTCCTTTAGGAAAGCACAGGGGTGGGGACCTCTTTTCTTTACTAGAGCTGCCCGAGAGCGGTTTCAATGGTGGTAAAGGTGGACACTTTGTTTTCTTAATCAATGGTCATGGTGACCCTATTCTGTGTACGGGACTCAAACGCTAATCATCCCACGCAGTAGCCCGCTCTACAAGGGGTGAATACGAAGCCGGCAATGCCAGCTGCCACCATTCAAGACCACTCTTCTAGCCCCGCAGCCAGGCAGCCTTTAAGCATGGCAACTTCACCTTGGCGATTTGCTTTCCTGGCAGCCGTGCTGATGGGACTCAGTGCTCCGTCCGGCCCCAGCTTAGCCTCTTCTCCTTCGTTCTGGTACCCTGTCTTCTTACCCTGCTTCCTCACTTTCCATACAACTTCTTCCACAATTTTCTCTAGTCGGCCTTTACGTTCACAGGGTAGACGCCCACCAGATTCCTCTCAGCCAACCATCCAAGATCAGGGCTGAAGGGGAAGGGGGCAACGCCCCCTCACCCCTGAGCTCCGGTTTGGGATGGTGGATTTTTAACAACCTGCACCGCCCCCACCTTCACTTTCTTCACACCCCCTTTCTTTCTCCTTTTATTCTATATCATTTTTTACGCCGTGCCTAAGGTGGAGCCACCATACCGATGGGCTACCAGGTTACTAGGCGGGAGGAGTGGACTAAAATGGCGTCAGCTGGTTCTGCTGGCCCCGTATTCATCCCTGACAGAGCGGGCTACTGCGTGTAGTGATAAGTGTGTGCTTTCCGTGAATTACATATGGTCATCATGCCATAAGATGAGTCCATAATAAAAATTCTTCTCTTCCTTTACTCTTCTCTATAAGATCACCGGAGCCGCCTTTGGGCAGCTCTACTGAAAAAAATGGAGGTCTCCCTTTCTGTGCTCTCTCAAGGGACCCTGCAAATTTCTTCTACTATAGAGGAGGCTTACTACTATCCTTTGCCTACTGGTGCAAGGGACTTTCCCTCACCACCTTCTCTCCCACTTCTTCCAGCGGCAGTCCTTGCTTTAGTTTCCAAGGGGACAGCCAAGAAAGCAGGCAGGCGGCTCATATTTGACTGCTCCCGGTGGGGTCGGCTTGATAGGGCCAACCGAATTAGAGGAGACAAGGACGGAAAGGGCCGGTCCGTCCGTGCCCCTCGAATGGGATCTATAATGTCTTTAGGGGGCGAATGTAGGCCCCTCATTAAGATATCCTTGGTCCTAAGGGGACCCAGCCTCAGATGGTAGGACCTTCCATGGAGTCGAACCTGGGTTTCAGTGCCAAGCACTGAAGCCAAATCCGCTCCTGTACAAGGTTCTTCTCAGACGGCTCAGGCCTTACAAGGACAGGAGGGATCTCCTCCCCATGCTGGTGCCCCTATAACAGCCAAGATCTTCTCCATTTCAGAGAAGGATCTTGCTGAGGCCGGTTCATCTGGCCTAGGGCCTCCTGCCAGTTCACTCCTTACCCTCCTCTTCTCAAAAGAAAAGAAAGAGCAACAAGACTAAAAAGAGTAAGGGCTCCTCTCCATTCGCGGGACGGACGGATGGGTCTGCTGCCGTTTCGGCAAGCGACCAAGCCAAGATCAGCACGTCTGCCCCCCTACCCAAGATCAAAAGTGCGCAGAGCACAGCCTCAAATACATCGGTACTTATTGTTCAGAAGCTACCTGGCGTTTTCGAGCTCGCTGGTTTCAAACGATTCCTTGTTATTCCCTTCACTGATTGCAGCATGTTGGCTAAGGGCAACATGATCCACAGAAGAGAGTTCTAGCTAGTGCCACGGGTAGAGAGCCGAGGGTGGACTGTTTCTCGGACGGTAGCCTTTTGGGGAATGCGTCGAATCCTTCAAAGGGGGGCATGATTAGTGCTCTTCGGACACTTGATGGCACGCTGGTGAGTGTGACGCCACAGTCTACCATTAACTTTGTGACAGGAGTGGATAATGCGAGGGAACTCGCATGACCTTAGAGCTGGACGACCTTGGAGCGGTCCAGGTGGAGCATGTGATGAGAAAACAGAAAGGAGTCTCAAGATACACCCCTACACTCTTCGTCTCATTCGACTGTGACAAGCTCCCTGAGTTGGTACGTGCCGGTTGGTATCACTACATCGTGTAGGCATTCGTGTCATAGCCGCGGAGGTGATACTACTGCCGCCGCTTCGTTCATACCAATCGCTCCTGTCAACGTAAAAAGTCGGGGTTACCCTTAGTCTGTGTTAGTTGCTCCAAGGCCACACACGATAAGCTCAAATCGTGTGTGGGCAAGTGTGTCAATTGCGGAGAGCAGCACCTGCTTCTTCGAAGTAATGTGGTGCGCATCTCCTTGAGAATAAAATAATGGCCGTTCGGGCCCAGTGTCGTGTCTAATTTCGTGAGGATAAGGACGTGGTCTTGGCGCGCCCGGCGCTGCCTGGGACATCACTATTCTCAATTTTAAGAGAGACCACCTCTGTTCCTTGCCCCTCCAGGGGGAAGAGCACGGTCGTTTCCGTCCCCATTCAAAACCCTTCTGCCGGTTCTACCCACCCCGAACGCTCCCCTGGTAAAGCTGTCAACACACAGGATTCACACCCAGCCCCGGCTAAAACCAGGGCTTTCCCAGCGTGACAGTTTTCCATAAGGCAAAACGGCCGTACGCCTCCACCGAGTCGTTAGACTCACCGGGGGCAACACCCCTGAATTAGGTCGTGAGGCCATCTTCCGGAATTCTTTAAAGCTGCCACCCGAAAGGGGAACAGCACTAAAGTAGCTAAGGCTCCTACGCCCACACCTAGTGGTAGGCTAAGTTGCTCGGAGACGGTGGATCCTCCAAAAGAGGGACCCTCGCCGCCGAAGCCACCCTGCCTGCCTATGGTTTAGAGGTGGTGGGAGGAAATGACTCTCATGACGAGCTCAACCTACCCCGTTAAGTCCTCGAAGGCCACAGAGCCTTTAGTGCCCGGAGTTCTGCCTCCTGGAAGCTAACGGCCATTACCATGAGGGTTTTCTCTTTGATGATGCCCCGACATCTCCTCCGAGCTAATCCAGGAGGGCATATTCCTTCAATGGAATTTCTGCGGCTCCGATTTAACTAGGAGGAGCTACGGAGGCTCGTCTATTCACGTTGTCCGTTAGCTATCTAATTGCAGGAGACCATCCTCGTCGCGTGCCTTCTACCCACCCTACGAGGGGTATAATGGTTTTGCGACGCCACCACCACGCGATGTGAACAGGGCATGGGAATGCACGATTTACACCCGGCATGATGTCTCCGTTCTTCTTTTTGATCTAAATACCTTCTAATAGGCAGTAGCTATGTAGCTACATTCCACCGTTAGCCGACTTCTACGTTGGGGACTTCCGCCGTGTCCTGGCAGGGTTGCCGAGGCGCTTTGTCTCTCTCGGAGATCTAAACGGTAGACACTCCCTCTGAGGAGACTACTAGATTAAGTCCAGGGAGTTAAAGTCCTTGCCGACCTGATTGACGAGCTGGAGATAGGTGTCCTAAATGTAGATGAGTTTACGCATCACTGCCCGAGAACCACTTCATTTTCCGGCCTCGATCTATCTTTGTGCGCTCTGAAAGCACAACTGGATTTAGGGTGGATGATACCCGATGAAATTCATGGTAGTTATCACTTTACCATTCAAATATCATTTTCTGGGCCGATGCCGCCTGAGAGCCAACCCCAGTGGTGCTTGGCGCGGGCGCGGTGGTCTGCATTCCAGGAATTGATTGATTTATCTTTCTTAATCGAGGAGTTTCAGTAGATAGATGAGACAGTTAAGTTCTTCTCTGGCAACCTCATCGCCGTGGGCCTAACTACTATGCCTAGAACTTCTGGCTGTTTTGGACGCTGACCACTCCCGTGGTTGTCAGCCGAGTGTGAGGCGGCCCTCAAACAGAACGGTTATGTCTAAATACGCTATAAAGCCACCCGAAAGACATCACTGTCAGTGAAGTTCGTTGAACTAGGGCTATGTTCTGGTATATTTCGTTGCCCGCTCGCTGCTCTTCTTGGCGAGCATACGTGTATTTCCTTAACGAGAAAGACTCCTCTAGCAGAAATATGAAATAAAGTCAAAAAGATTCGGGAGAATGGGACCGCAATCTCGGACCCCGCGTATGTGGCAGAATCCTTCTTGACCGCTTTCTCAGCATATTCTAGCCGCGATGATGCTCCTCCAGCATTCAATAACCGTCGGATTGTACGGAAGGCCGTCTACTGGACTTTACTTCCAAAGTTGGAGAACTCTTTAACGACAGGTTTATTCTGAGTGAGTTGCATTCTGCTTTCGCATTCGTGCGCGGTCACCGCCGCTGGTCTAGACGGTGTCCTGCACGCCATCTTTCGAAAGCTGGGCGAACGAGGCATGGCCTTTCTGTGAGATATTTTTCAATAAGATCTGGGTAGATGGCATCCTCCCAGATTCCTGGCAATTCGCTTCTATGCTCGCTTTTCGCACCCTGGGCAGAGATCACTCTATCCCGGCGGGTTTCCCTCCAATCTCTGTATCCTCCTACGTGTGCAAGTTGATGGAGAAATTAGTAAAAGTTAGATTAGCTTTTTTTCTGGACAACGGAGGCCATCTGTCTTTTGCACGCTGCGGCTTCAACAAGTTACACTCCAGGTAGGATGCCCTTGTTCGATTGTAAAATGCGCTCTGCGAGGCCTTTCCTTTTGATCTGGAGAAGACCTATGATATCGCATGGCGCTACAGTATCATGGAGACTCCTCACATGATAAAGGCGAGGAGGCGCCTTCCAATCTTTATATTTAAATTTTTCCGAGATCGTCGGTTGCGTCTACGAGTTGGGGAGCCTTCTCCGGCCCAATGAATCAGGAAGAGGCACCGCAGGTAAGTGTCCTCAGTGTCACAGTTTTTGCACTGAACATCAACGACATCGCCTCGGTGCTGCTTCTAGATGTTCCCGCTACGCTATACGTGGACGACCTTTCGATCTCTTTTGTCGAGACACAGATACCAACTCTGGAGCGTCGACTTCAGCAGGCATTGAACTGCGTCTCTCGCTATGCCGAAGTGCACATACTTCGGTTTTCCTTGGCCAAAACAAAAGTGGTGCATTTCTGCCGTCATCCACGGCTCCACCCTGACCCAGCCTTGTGTCTCAATGGAGTGCGCCTGGAAGTGGTGGACTCGCACCATTTTCTTTATCTTGTATTTTACCGACTCCTTACTTAGGAGGCTCATATTCGCAGCCTTAGAGTCTATTATACCTGCCACATGGATATTCTTCGTTCTGTGACGTCTATCGCCTGGGGCGCTGATAGGGTTTCTGCCTTACCTTTTTATCGATCCTTTGTTCGTTCGAAGCAGCCGCACCCGAGCGTGTATTGCAGAAGGTGGACTTGATCCACTACACCGGCCTTCGCAGGGCCACTGGTGCCTTCCGCACTTCCCCCATTGAGAGCCATTTGTCGATGCTGGGGAGATGCCACTCGCTCTGCACCGAGCACAGTGCAATATTTGCCTGTACCTGCGAGCCCGGCACCTCCCTCACTCACCAACAGCTCTCACTGCACCCACTGCTGATCTCGACGGTGCCTATGCCGCCGAGAGATGCTAGTCATACCCTATGCCCTTTGAATTTAGGGCTAGGAAACTCTTTCGAGAGCTAGGTATAGCTCTCGGGCCGGTAGTGCCCTTAGTTTTGCTCAAGATCCACCCTGGTTGGTACCACCTCGATTATTTTTTTTGCCACGCCTCTACTCCCAAAGCTTTTACAGTGCTGGGAGTATTGTGTTGATCCTTTTGGAGCACACTTCGTGTCACGCTAGAACTGTGCCAGTGTATACGGATGGCTCCATGTCCCAAGCGAGGGTCAGTTTCCACGCCGTATCCCCTCTGTTTGAAGTCACTGGGACTATGCCAAGCCCTGTGTCTGTCTTCACAGCCAAGTTGGTTGCAATACACTGCTCGGTATGGGGGATAATGCGACGTGCCCGGTTCGGAGACCGGATTGTGATCTATAGCGACTCACAAAGCGCCCTGAGTGCTCTCGAGGCATTGGAATTTCAGCACTCTTGTTTCACCATATCCGTGCAGCCACGATTTTCCGGATTTGGTAAGCCGGGTGGATGTCGAGTTTATCTTCTGCTGGATTCCTGGACATGTAGGAATCACGGGGAATGAGCCCGCCGATGAGGAAGCCAAAGAGTCCGTGAGGACGGGACGACCAGACCAGCGTTTCGCTCTTCCTCATACTGATTATATGGCAGGAATAAGGGAAGCTCTCCGGACTGCTTGGAAAAGAAGATGGGAGACGGTCGAAGGGATCCTAAAGTTGCGTTCCATTGCGCCGAAAATGTTCGCTTGGCCGTACCTCCCTTCCCCAATGCTGCCACCGTTTCTGTTGTCTCTGAATCGGGCACGCTCTGGGGGCGTACCGCCATTTGATGGAATGCTTGCCTACGCCTTATTGAGAAGATTGCGTTGTCCCCCAGACTTTTCAGCACATTCTTGTTGAATGTCCCAGTCTGGGCGATCCTCGCGCACGTTATCTGTTCTGGTAGCGAGCCGAGCGGTATCGTTACCGCTTGTCCCCAATACTCTGGTCGCGTTCGTGCACACTGACCTGTGGAATTTACGACTTTTGGAGTAGGCTGGCCTCCTCCACTTTATTTGACTTTTGTGGGTCGCATGCTCTTGCCCCAAAGGGAGGCGGGCCTACCACCGACGCTATAGCGGGCTTCCTTCTTGTTACCTTTTTGCTTTTTTCTTTTTGCTCTGTTTTCTTTTATGTTTGTTTACCCTTGTTATTTGTTATTTATTTGTTATTATTTTTTTAATATAGCCTTTTGGTAGGCAGCTGCAGTGAGTACGGCTATTTATGCCTAAGTAGGCAGTCGCCAAATGGGCTCCAAAAGAAAAATAGCAAAAAATAGCAGCGAGTTAAGGTATGTGAGGAAGGTGAGGGGGGAAGATTCCTTTTTTTTTTAAAAAAAAAGCACCTCAAACAGGAGCTCAGAGTTGGGGGAGGATAGCGTCGTCCGCTCCTCGCTCAGTTACTATCCGGGATGGTTGGGTGAGAGCAAGCTGATCAGCGTCTACCCTGTGTAATTAGAGGCTGACCAGAGAAAGTTGCTGGAGATGTTGTAGAGAAAGAAGGAGAAGAGGCTAATCTGGGGCGGACGGGGCGCTAAGTCATGTCAGCACGGCGTCTAGAGACAACAGTGAAAGATAAGGAGATTTCGAGAAAGGAATGCTAAAGCGAGAGCTTTTGTCAGTGAAATTGTTACATTGGACCCTTTTATGGTGGATTAGAAATATTGCTGTTTTTAATGCTGCAAAAATGTTTCTGAGTTATGGATAATTGTTTAAAAAACGCTAACAAACACAACATTCCCTTTTGATGTTCTAAAGTATCGCACTTGCATCAATTCAAATACGAAATGGGGCGGGCGTCCTGCAATGGATGCCTTAATTCGGCGGCCCATGAAATAGCAAGTTTGGTCTCTCAAAGGGCACACGCAGAATTTTAGTACTAATTCCGTGGGAATTTGCTGCTTTTGTGTGCCTCCTTCGAAAAGATCCTTTAGCGGGGCTAAAATTGTTGCTGCGTTTTATACATGATTCCTGTAAAAAATAAATAAACAGGAATTCACTGAGAGATTTATATGTGTCAAGTACAGGAAAATGGCTTATGGCTCCAACTATGTCAGGTGAGAAGACCTTGCTAGTTAGGAGGTACCCTAGAAATTCAAGCCGGTCAACTCTTAGAATTCTTATGGTGCTAACTTTATACAATAGGCAAGCAGGTGGTCAAATACCTGCATTTTGTGTAAGAGATGTGTTTTTAACCTAAGGAGTAGACCAATATATCGTCTATGAAAGCGAAAACGAATGGAAGACGATCCCCCCAAACGAAGTGGCATGTCCCAGTCTGGGTGATCTTCGCGCATATTACCTGTTCCGGTACCGGAACGAGTGGTGTCGTTACCGCTTGTCTCCATTTTTTTCCACACTCGTCACTTCCACCAGAATTTGATGGAAAACCTTTGGCAGATCGAGTTTGGAAAATACGTGTGCACCTGCGATTTGAGCTTTAAAATACGAGATGAATGGAATTGGATAAGTATCAGCCTTAGTGGGCCATCCTTCTTTGAACCTAGATGTAATGGAGATGCCCAGAAAGAGCGATTCTCTAATTATGCCTTCCTTCTCCATTCTGGATACTTTGCCTTTACAGCTCTGAGCTTGGTCAGGGCCAAGCGTCGCGCGCATTGGTAAACAGTGGGGGGTGGAGCTATTGTGTCATTATAGTGTTGGTTAGAGTGCTTTACCAGCTGTCCACACAAACGGGGTGAGGTTAGGTTTGTGATGATACGAGTAATGTTGTGTATTTAGCATGTATCGTTGGATGCACGGCTGAAAGGATGTCTGTGGAACTCGTTAAGTCAAGTCCTTGAACAGGCACGGTAAGAGTAAACCGCGTGGAACGGCAGGAGTTAGTAGCGTGAATAATTTCTCGGGACATTTGGTCTGTGAGAGCACGCCTTTTTAAATATAGGATAAGTGAGAAGTCGGCCCCTAAGATGGGGGGGAGGCGACATTAGTAACTAATAACAGCCAAGGAAGAGCCCGTCGGGAAAAGATCGAAGCAAGTTTATTAATTAGACAGGAATATGCTGACTTGAGATAGTTTATAGCGCAGATACCATCGGAGGTCGTCTTCTGCCCTGAGGGGAAGGCGGAGGTACGGGGACGGGGAACCGTTGACGAAGATACCTAGTCCCTTATCTCGATTCCAGATGAAGAAGTTGTCGTTCCATCTCTGTACTGCCCCCAGGGTGGTTGCAGAGGAAGGCTAATGGGATATTCCTTAAGAAGGCGTTCTTGAACTGTAGCTAGTGGAGCTGCCAAAGGGCGCCGAAGATCGGGTGTGGAGGTGAGAATGGCAAATCTGACGAGGTATCCCATTGTAAAATGTGATTGCCATTTCCCGTAAATTTTCCGACCGTTGAATGGGACCTTAAGTGTCCAAATTTCAGTGAAGTGTCCGTATGAGGTACAATGGTGAAACTGGTAGCTGTTGAAGGGTTTGTGATTTCTGCAGGATGGTTTTAAGTGGCTTCCGGCAGGGAATGGGGGAGATGCGATAAACGTAGGGTCCTCTTTGGAGGAAGCTGGAAATAGTCATTGGCTTCGTTTCACACGTAAGCTACAGAACGAAAGGCAGCGATGGGCCTCAAGTTTCAATTTCTAGTTATACCAGACCTAGCTAGATGGCTCACTTCCTGGATCTCCCGTCAGGGAAGAACCCGACCGACCCAAGAACGTGAGTGAAAACCAGGACTACTACCTCGTAACAAACTTTCACCTCACAAGTCTTTGACCACATTCTAGACCTCATGGATCAGTTTGTCCATCTTTCTTAAAGGGATGGGCGTTCCTGGTAACCAGGAGAGTTGCACAAACCTCGGTAGTTCATACTATTGTATTCAGTTAGTGCAACTAGCTCCTGGCTACCTAACTCATCCTGAGCTAATAAACGATTGTCAAGCTGTCGATGGGTTGATCTCCACCCTGGGCCTCAAAGATGTGTGTTACATGAATGGAAAGACGACGGATGAAGGCTTGCCTCAGCAATGCCACCGCGAAAAGGCACCAAAGCGTCTCAGAGTTTCCGAAGGAGAGTTGTGGACTTCTGGCAGCTCGCAGAGCCAGTGTTTCGGCCTACCTGGCAAATATCGAGGCATCTAAATCGCCGGAAAAGTGTCATGTTCGTGGTAGAGGAGTGCTGATTGTGTTGTAGTTGAAGAGCCATGGCGAGTGCGTGAGGAATTTGGTTGAGCGACGAAGTTACTTGATGCAGGCTTGAGAGAGTGTAGATTGTTACCAATGGAGAAGTTTTTTAATTAAATAAGCTCATGATTTGTCTTTATTAACGAGGGTTAGAGCTAGAATTCCTCTCGGTTGCCTCGAATCAGGTACATGGCACCTCGTGTGGATAGAGAGCTTTCTTGGAGGTCGATGTGAAGGCTGACACTTGCGGTGGAGTGAGGGTGGCAGCGAGAGAGTTGTGTGAATGACAATAATATACCTTTCCAGTGAGAGCAAGAATTAAATAGTTCACTAATGGCTGAGATGGCCAGGTGTCGCCATTATGGGGGTGCTGACTGTGACAGTGGTAAGAGGTCGTCTCTGATCCCCAACCGGCATTTCTGGAGGAGGTGGGTGTGAGCAAACTGCCAGCCTTCCTCTTGCTTCATTCACCTCAAACCAGCGATATCTCCAGCCTGATGCATCACTCCCTTCCTAACTGCACTCCACCACCACCCAGAGCGAAAATTACAGCCTTCGCCCGATTAATCATAAATCCCTTCGGATCAACAAACGACTTTCGAGATTTGTCGCAGATGACCGCCCTCAGTCGGGGGAGTGGGCAGAAAAAAAGTGCCAGCTCCAAAGGACTCCTTGGATCTGACGAAGAGACACAACGACGGCGTGGAAGCACCAATAAGCTTGCCCCCAGACCCTGCTAATTAATCACTTTACTCGAAATTCAGCAGATTCAGGGGGGGGGGGTGCCACAAACAAAACGGAGAAAGAAGGGGGGGGGGAGGACTCAATAGACTCCTAAAATTAGTGTGATCGATGCAATATGTTCGGATCCGTCACATACCAAACCAACCAACCAAACAAAACACAGATGCCATCAACCCGCGTCTCTCACCGGAGGGTGATTTGTGGGGTGCTGGGTTGAAGGGGCCCTCGGAAAATGCAAATGAATTTTAGTGCGAATCATTCCACACTTGCCACTGTGAGTAGTCTACCCGCATAGCGGTGTAGCAGGAGTATAGCTCTGGAAGAATGCCCCCCTCTTCTTGTCCCACAAAAGAGTGTCAGGTGAAACATGGACCAGCATGTTGCTGCCGGCATCTGGTGGATTGCGTGCCTTCCCGGCTCCATTGCTTGTAGGGCGAACACGGGATCTGCCCTTTATCTTCCACGCATTTTCACATCGTCCAATTTCATCACTTTCTCGACATCTCTCTCGTGCCAAATGATCTGCGGGACATGCCCTTGTTGGTTGTCGCTTTAAATGTCGAGCAGATGCTCTGTGTTGTCTTTCGCACTCGTGGCGCACATTGTGTATGGCTCGTGTCTGAGTTTTAGGATTTATGTGAAATTCTTCACCCTTTTGCTCTTAAACGACAAAGTTAGGTGATTCACCTCGGTGGAGCGATTAATTCCTCTTTTTTACCGTCGCATCTCACCCCCTCTCACCCTCAGCCCCCCCCCCCCTTCTCACTCCTGTCCCCCTCCCTCCCGACCCCAGTCAGTGCGGCTCTCTCTCAGAGCATCCTTTGCACCTGCTTTAAATCTTCCATTATCTTTTTTTGCGCGCCTGTTTAGACCCTTAAAAGGGTGAAAGATGCTTCTAAACGTTGTAAAAAAGCCATAACCTCAGCACAAAAGTATAGATGAAGAGGGAAAAAGTGGGGCGAACTTCAATGAATTCATGTGTTTGCGCATGATTGAGTGTATGTGTGTTAGAAGACAAATTTCCTTTCTCACGTCCCAGCTCCACTAAACCACGGGGCGATAAATGGATTTCCCGGGGACCTAATTCTTAGCAAACCCCACTTCCAAATAGAGTGAACCGAACTGTGGAGTCAACGTTGGGAGTTGGGAGGAGAGTGGTGCGTCAGAGGGTGGCATGATGGATGATTGCGCGATCAAGCAAAGGCAGAGGGAGCGAAAAGAGAAGCGAGGTAGGTAGTGAGTCATAGTGTGGTGAGGGCGGTTCCTCAGCAGCCAATCTCCACTTTTGGGGTGGTAGGGAGTCGAAAACAGAAGCCTATATCATGAAAACCACTCAAACAACGGATATTAAAGTGGAAATTGAACGGCGAGTGTAATGAGCGAAGACTGTTGGTGTTGACAGTGGAGCTTCAAAGGGCAAACCTAATTTAAATTAAATTTTCTTCATTGTCGTGAAGCCACTTAAGGTTAAGGGAGGGGAAAGGGAGCTAGGGGATGATGTGGAGTCTCAAGGGAGATGTGTGAGAGAGAAAGCTTTCATCGGGTCAAAGCCTCACAATTTCAGGATGCCCTAAAGAAAGCAGAGCCCTTGTTCGAAGGGAATGATCAGCAGCAAGGGGCAGAACTCTGGCAAGGAGTCCTGGATTCAAACTTCTTTGTGCCATTTTTACGGTGGCCATCTGTATTTCTTTCTCAGTTTTAGTGCAGAGTGATGAAGCTTCTTCTTCAGTAGCCTGGGCGTTTCCCCATCCCCCCCCTTGTTATGAAAAACTGGCTGGGGTAAAGTTGTAGAGGGGTTCATTGTTTCCACCAAACTCTCCCTTTCCCTCCTTGCTTAATGCATTAGAGCATTCCGAGAGGAGAATCTATTCAATTTCTCTCCACTTATGGCAATTAAGTTTCCGCGATTTTATGATCGAATTCTTGTTTTCTAATAGCTAAATGTCACCATCATTTAAGAATGGAGTGGAGCGACGGATTCCATGTCAATTTTTTTATAGTTTTCTCCCTCCCCCCCCACCATGTCATTATTGTTATTATTATTTTAAAAGCTTTTTTTCTTTGAGTTTTAAAATAGGCCCATTATATTGGGTATCCAGATAAAATCAAGCTAAAATTTAAATGGCCCTAAATGAAAACGTATTTGTCATTTTTCCTAATGTAATTTTTTTTTATAGTTTAGAGTTTATTTCAAAAATGGTGAAACTGCTTTAATGTCATTAAAGGTGATCAAAAATACGTTTACACAAAGCAAGTGAATTAAGGAAACTGCACATATGCCTAGGCTAAGTGCTAATTATTAGGGAAGCCTCGTCACTGGAATGACCTGAACTCGATCAGGAGCGGGAAAGGTTGGTACGCTACCTCCTCGTTCCCTCTCAGCCTTCCTTTTCTCTACTAAGACTCTCCCCTCAATCCCTTGTCTAAGCTTAAAAACCTGACCTGCTGCCTCCTGCCGAGTCAGGAGTGAGGCTTTGGAACATCTATAAACCACGCCCTAAAGTGACCAGGACTTGAGGGTTCCTGGCCGTTGGGGTGCGAGTAATGGAAGATCAATGTTGCCCATATAACTCCTTCCCTGCTCCTGATGGACTGGCCCCCCTTCCTGCGCCCTTCCTCTCATGTCTTAATACTCTACTTCTTATGGGGGAGGGGGCTTTACTCTCTTGTTTGCTGCTAGGACTAGGAAAGGTTTCGTGTCCCGTCTCGAGGATGCCACGACAGAACAAGATACCGGCGGTCCTATCGACGGTTAGTGGGTCCTACTATAGAAATCCAGCCCGTCGCCCTGCCTGTGGGATGTGGGGATTGATCCTCCACGGGGCAACGTTTACTCAGTGTGCGTCGATATACAGGTGCGAACATCAAACTTTAAAGCACCAAGAGTAGAGACCTGTTGTCGTGATACATCACTCTATACCATACACTACTCCTAAATTATGTGGGGGGGGGGACTCAATCACCTACTGCAACGCGAACCGTTTAAGGACTGTTCGCAGGGATTAACGATCGACCAGGAGGTCAAACTCAAGGCGTTGAGTTTCAAATTCTTAACAAATCAGGCAGAGTGCAAAAATGGCTGGCGAGATTTACTAGAATAGGACGAGAGTCTCGTTCAAGGTTAGTTAAAGATAAAACAACAAAAATATCATTTTATTTACAAATATCAAAATAAGAATAAAAATAGGCAAAAGGGAATTACTTAAAATTAAATAGAGTCTTGATAATTATGATAAGGATAGATTCTCAAATAAAATTAATTAATTAGGTTACTATACTCAGATCAAAAGGGGGAACTTGATAATACTAATAATTGGGGCGGTTTTAATCTTACGGGTCGGTGACTTCAAGGAAGGTCCTGCTTGTGATAAGGCAAGGGGGGCAGGATCATGATGAGGCAAGGGGGGCAGGATCATGATGAGGCAAGTGGAGCACGATCAGAACCAACGTTCCGAAGAATAGCGTTGAAGATAGCCAATTTTCAAGAATGACGTTCGACGGGGAAATGTGGGATTACTCGTAATTCCACTGGAAGAAGAAACTTCTTTTCCTCAAAGGTAATCGATGGAGATTTTCTTCTGATCGATTAAACGAAGGGGGACTGTCTCACAACTTCAAAGGATTGCCGTTGACAGAAGCTACCAATTGACTGGAGTAGAATCACGGCGGAGAAAGACTTGCTGTCTGATGAACGCTCAAGGAACTTCGACACGAGACGATAAGGACGAATTTGAGGTGCGTGCGGGACCAACCGATCTCAAGTCAAAACCGGGTATTTGTACAAGTGATTCGGAAGGGGTAAATGAGGATTCGGGGCAGATGCGAGGAAGCTATAAACATCTAAATCCGTGAGGCGGACGAAAATTCAGCTTTTAGCGGCAAGGCGCGAAAAAACAACAACAATTGGCTCGTTCTCTCCTCGTCACCTGGGAGAGGGCTCTGGACAAAATTGCAGGATTGGGGGATAATTCCCCAATATGCCCAGGAGTCGAAACTTCTCGAAGGTTCCAGAACAGGAAGTAACGTTTTCCATGGCGGGATACAATCGGACGTGTTCTGCAAATAACGTGAAAAGGTCAGAGGTTGTTCTTTTACACCTGTAAAGTCCAAAAAACCCAGGTAGGCTATGCAGAACTGGCTTGACCTGATATATATATATATATATATATATATATATATATATATATATATATATATATATATATATATATATATATATAATGTTCAACAGAAATCCCAAGGCGAGGAAAATGGCTGGTATCATCCTTTTTATTTACCGGCGACGTTTCGACCACAATACGGTCATCTTCTTAGGCCTTGCCAAACGAGCGTGTTACGTGCTCCAGAGATTGTATGCGCGGTGAAGAAGGGTCTTAATGGATGAGATTTTGTACAAAATCTCATCCATTAAGACCCTTCTTCACCGCGCATACAATCTCTGTTCATCCTACATTTTTATAGAAAAAGAATTTCAGTACCTTACATCTTTCTTTATGCACAATGGTTTTCCTTCTTTTATTGTAGAAGAGTCAATCCGCACATTTTTAAGTGGATTGTATCAACCAAGCCACCCTGAGATAACAGTAGCAAAAGACAAACATTATTTAATAATGCCAGAGCTGGGTATTCACAATAAAGTCCTTAGCCGAAAATTATACATATTGCTAAGGAAATACTTCTGTCAAATAAAATTTCAAATTGCCTTTGTCAACAAAATCAATATAAAATCCTTCTTTACGATAAAGGATCCGGTTCCAAAGAGTCTTCGGAGTTCGATTATATACTTATTTAAATGTCCTAGGTGTTCCCAAGGCAAATATATCGGAAGCTCCGTGAGAACTCTGAAGGCAAGATTCTCTTCCCATATGGGTATAAGTAATAGAACCGGTAAGATCCTTGAAACCAAAGAAAATTCAGCGATAAGAGATCACGTAATAAAGTGCAAAAGTGATATCTCCTTAAATAACTTTGAAATTCTGAATTCGCACAAATGCCCTATTACCCTTCGAATCTTAGAAACACTTTATATAAAACAGCTCTCCCCGAATTTAAATAATGATCTCTCGTCGGTTCCCCTCCTTGTTACCTGAATTCGTTTGGATGTGGATAGCGGGGCGCAGTTTTGGTGCTTTGGGGTCGGCTGGAGCACGTAACACGCTCGTTTGGCAAGGTTTGTGATTTTGTATAATAGGTTTTGCCAATTTTTTCCTTCAATTATTCGTTTAAAATTAATTTTAAAACAGTTTTATATAATCATTAGATTCATAATTTAAATCTCCCTTACCTTAATAGATTTTAGAAATTATATACTCGCTAACTAATTTAAATATTGAAAATCCTTCCCCAGTGTCTCTATTGTAAATTTGAGCCCCATCTCGAAATATTCCCTTTAACTCTAAATTTGCTATTCAAAGCTAATAGTAGCTATTAAAGTTCTAGATGTAAATTTAGCAGTGTGCTCTCTTAACAGTGCAAAATATTTTGTTTCGTTTATTTATATTTTAGGCCTAAGAAGATGACCGTATTGTGGTCGAAACGTCGCTGGTAAATAAAAAGGATGATACCAGCCATTTTCCTCGCCTTGGGATTTCTGTTGAACATTATATATATATATATATATATATATATATATATATATATATATATATATATATATATATATGGCTTTTCTCCTTAACAAAATTCAAAAAGAATGTAAAAGAGGCCTGTAGCATTGTCGTGGTATGCCCAAGTGTACGGGAATATGCGCACACAGGCTCTAAGATAGGCCAAGCAAGGCGACAACTGTTATTGTTCTAAGAGTGCGATTTGAATAGATAGCGGCACCCTCGTGACTAAAGAATATAACAAACACAATGACAAAAAATAGATTTTAATACACACTAAATAAAAGGCACAACAATAAATATGGATATATATATAAGGGCACATAAATAAGACGGACTTAAGCTCCGAATACTAATTTGATAACGGTGGTTAGGGAATGGTTATAATGGGAGATTTAGGGTAGTGAGTGATTTAGTTCCTTTGAAACTCGAGGGTAAGGTGGGGCAAACTTGGAGGAGGTCTTGGTGATCTAGATTACCTACCAGAGTAGCCTCACAACTGCAGCATTTGTTTGCAACATGGCCTCCTGTCCTCAGGGGATCACCGAATACACTTCGAAGGGCGGGGGGGGGGGGGGGGGTATGACTTCTCCATACTCGGCTTGAGCGAGCTAACGAGCCTCTTGTCCTTAAGAGGTCACCAGAAGAACTTCGGAGGATGGCTTCTCCAATCCTTGATCCTAAGTCAGATGAGAAAGGCTGACGTTGCCTCACGAGACTCTTCTTCCTGCCCCGAAGATACGTACGTAATGTTCAGCTCTTCCGTGGCTTGCGACCGCCACTCACACTTCTCGGGAGAGAGCTCGTTGAATTGAACTCCTTTCGGGGAAGTCTCGTTTAACCAAATCTGTCTGTAATCCTGGAGCGGGTGCATATATACCCAGAGTTCTTCAAAACAGGGAGAGAGATTGAGACCTTCTGTAGCCTTCGTTATCGGCCTTGACAACCCGAGCGTCTCCTTGCGGTGAGAGGTCAAAGGCAGGGATCAGCGGGCCAGACGGGCGACCAGCAGCGGAAGCCATAAACGCGGTTCACGGCGAATCCTACAAAGTAATCTCTCGACCCGAGGGGGGTGGGGTGGGAAAGATTGAGACTGCCGGGAGGTAGCCTCGGTGTGAATTTCGCAGAGACCTGGCGGTGAGTCCAAAAAGGGTGAGGTCGGAATGGGGGGGGGGAGTAACAGTTCGCTTTCTTTCGCGAAGTAATATCTTAGGAGGTGGGGAAATAATATTATTCAAAGGGGATTCCTCTACAAGCATTGTATATTCAGAAATATATGAAATATGGCACAAAGTTAAAGTACCAACTAGAGACAAACAGTAGGTGGTTACAAATATTCAGAAGAAATATAAGCAGTTCAGAAGCCTCCATAAACAAAACCGAGGCGAGATCAAACTCAAATATCAAAGGAAACTTCATTCCAAGAATTTTAAATGAGTGGTTTGATATAGCTCATGCTAACGCATTAGAAATGATAACCAACGAAGAAGATCGTTCATTTCTACAGTCTCAGAGAGAGAAAGGTACACGTGGCTATATACGTATGTAGTGTTGACAAGAAAAAAGTAATGAATGAAGAGAAAAAACGCAAAAGAAGTGAAGATGAATGGCAGTGAATTGAAAAAGAATTGCGTAGAAAAGTAAATTTGTCAGTTGTTCAGCTAACAAGCAGCTCAAGCAGTGACAAAAAAACAGTAGTGATGAAGCAGAGCCCGGTCCATCTAATCCTCCAAGAAAGGCGAGAAAATTATTTCACTTGACATAGTGGCTACATTAGACAGAACAAAAATGAGTGATGTCGATGCGAGGATGGTCATCTCCGCAACAGCATTATCCCTTGGAAGAGATATGGATGATATAAGTACAAGTACACTACGGAGAAAAGAAAAGAACTGCGTAAAAAATAGCAGATAGTTTGAAGTAAACATCACTACAGATGCAGCTCTTACAGTTCATTGGGATGGCAAATTGATGCTTGACTTGATTGGCACTGAAAATATAGATAGACTGCATGTGTTAGTGTCTGTTGGTGGTAACTGTAAGCTTTTGGGAATACCGAAACTAACGTTAGGTACAGGTGATGAAACAGCAAAAGCAGTTGTGGAATTTCTTCAAGATTGGAATATCGAGGACAGTGTTTTAAAGCCAAGAAAGGTGCATGCGTGACAATAGAAACAAAACTAAATAGAGGTTTTCTTGATTTTCCTTGCAGGCATCATGTTCATGAAATAATTGTATCTGACGTATTTCAAAAGTGTTTTGATGCTTCATCCTGACCAAAAATTCAATTATTCAAGCGTTTCCGTGATTCCTAGAAGACTATCAATACTTCATCATATTAAGCACACAATACATGTGTTTCTTGGAAAGAAGCTGTGCTTAGCTTTTGTTAAGAACAGTTGAAATGTCATCAGGCTCGAGCAGATTACAAAGAACTTTTGTAACTATCAGTTGCATATTTAGGGGGTAACACAGAAAGCTTTTCCTTCAACCAACCTGGAGCAGTGCATCTTGCACGTTGGATGACAAAGGTTATTTATTCAATTTTAATTGTACTCTTCAAGTCACAATTTAAAATGACCAAGAAAGAGAAGACAACAGTGGAACGATTTGCACAGTACTAAGTTCTCACCTAGTTTACATCTTCAACTGCATCCACTGCTCCACGAAGGGAGCAATACCTGCAAAGTTTCCAAGTATCTGAAGATAATAAACTTGCTTCTGTAGCTAGCAAAGCATTTGGTCGTTACCTTTGGTATCTAAGCGAAGAACTTGTGTCCTTTGCCTTCGTGGTTGAAGGTGTCACACTAGATTGGAAGAGAAACATGGCTGCAGCATTGCAGAGACCTGGCTCACAACATCCAGAGAAATGATATGCACCGGGAGAAAAAGAGAGTATCTCAGAGACAACTCTTGCTGATTTCGTGACTGAATCAAGTTGACTTTTCTTCACAAAATTGTCATTCAATTCCTTTTTTTCGAAGTAGACCTTTCGGAATAGAGTGAAAGAAATGACTATCAAAGAGTAAAACAATATACTCATACTATGAATATCATCAATGACAATACCTTGATTGAGAGCAACAATAATCATCTTGCCAAAAATGAAGATCAGCTTCAGTACAGATGGTCGAATGTCACAGAGAAAAATTTCCCAAAACAACAAAATATGCATTGAAGAAATGCATGAACAAATCCCAAAACAAGCTGAGTTCATTGCAAAACACTATGGAATAGGCCTCCTGGAGATACCACTTACAAAACCCCCCCGCCTATTACAGTTAACTCATTGCTGGTGTGGAAAAACTGTAAAACGTCAAAGTTTGTAAGCTTTGTGGTACTACTAAAACTCGTTCATTTGAGCTACAACTTTGTTGAAATTGTTTTTATACGAGGGGCAGTCAATAAGTTTTGCAATTCGGATATAAGGAAACGAGATATGAGGAAAAGTGTTTCACTATTTTTCAATATAACTACCCTCGACTTCAATGCAATTGCGCCACTTGTCCCTGAGGCTTCAAATTCCCGACAACCAGAAATGTCCCGACTGCTCTTCAATCCACTCCTGGACGGCGAGCTGGACATCTTCATCGTCCCCAAACCGGCGTCCACGCACTGCAGCCTTGAGTGGGCGGAACAAAAATTAGTCGCGAGGGGATTCCAGGGATGGAACCACGTTTCATCACCTGTCACTATGCGTGACTCGAATCCCACCGGATCTTGGTTGTACAGGAGCAGCAGCTCCTCCGAACTTTGACGACGTTGAAGTCGATCATGTGGCGTGAGGTTTCTAGGGACCCAACGGGCAGAGACCTTGGTCATGGCCAAATTGTCGTGGATGATGTTGATAACACTTTCATGTGATATTCCAAGTTCTCGCTCGATTTCTTCGACCTTCACCCGTCGATTTTCGAGGATCATCCTCTCCACACGGGCTACATTGTCCTCGTTGGTCACGTCTGACGGGCGTCGTGGACGGGGGTCATCTTCAAGGGACTCACGACCATGGCGGAACTCCCTATTCCAGTGAGCAATGGTTGCATAGGAAGGGGCGGTGTTGGTGTAAACTGCAACCATGCGTTCATGGATCTCTTTTGCATTCTTGCCTTCCTTGGTAAAAAATTTGATCACTGCGTGGTGCTCAAAACTTGTGATTGATGATCTGCGATCAGCTACTGCTTCTTAAATAGACGAGGCAGGAGCGTGCGGCTGCAGGTCCTGACTAGTCATAACTTGTCCTAACACCCCCACAAACAGCCATCCCCCTTCCTCTGTCTTGCCCTACCGATTCGCAAAACTTATTGACTGCCCCTCGTAGAAAGCCTCACAATTTGCATGGGTAAGACTAAGAAGTTCTTAAGTATGAAAAATCGCCTCTATAGATCTGGGCCAGTCTAATATATATATATATATATATATATATATATATATATATATATATATATATATATATATATATATATATATATATATATATATATATATATATTACTGGTCAAAAGCTTGAGAATTTTTGCGTGTTTTATTTTAACAAGATTTCAGACTATCAGCGAAGCCTCGCTCAACCTTCGTATTGGGGTGAGCGAGTTATATGACAGCATCACACTGACCGGTGGTGGTGAGTCCCCTCCAACTATATTTGGGCGGTTCGTCTCCTTCCCTTTCCCGTTACCTATCTTCTACGGAAGACTATGTTGGGCGCATAACCCTTACTCGGCCTCCCTGGGTATGAGGATTTTAAGAACCCAACACCAAGGGATGGGGGCTGGGAAGGTGGCTGCGGGACTTACACCCGGCATGAGGTCTCCGCTCTTCTACTTTCTTTGAATACCTCATTTCACTCACTGGTAGTGTAGCTGTTCCTAGATTGAATATATACTTTTATTCCTCCGTATCTTCCCCCGTCAGTTGACTTTGAATAGGGTGACATTTCTGCCGCGTCGTGTCACGGGTGCCTAATGCCTTTCTCCTCCTCTGGGATTTAAGGGATAGTACCGATCGAAGAGTTGGAGTTAGAGATGTTAAATGTGGATGAGTTTACTCATCACTGCCCAAGAACCACTTCATTTTATTGTTTTGGTCTCTGCCTGGGCTTCCCGGATATATAGCCTGATTTAGTGTGGGAAGTGATCGATGACCTTAATGGCAGTGAAAACTTTCTTTCTTGCCATCTGCCGCCTGAGAAACTATCGAGTTTTTCTCCAGCAAACTCATCGCCGCTGGCCTATCCAGAATTCCTAAAAGGTTTCTCTATTTTCACGGCGTCCGCTTCCTCGAAGGTCCGCTAAGTGTGAGGCTTTCCTCAGAGAGAAACTCTACGCCTACATGCGCTATAAAGCGCCTCTCGAACGATTTACCGTCGGTAAATTTCGTCGCGCTTGGGCAGTTCCGTTATATTTCGAAGCACGCACGCCACTCATCCTAGTGGGCATTTGTTTCCCATAACGAGAAGACCCTTCTGTAGATGTATGAAGGCGATTTTAAAGGATTGGTAAATTTCTCGAAAGATCTTCCCTCCCGCTGTCCAGGAAAAGATACCGATTTCTCCATATTTTCTAGCCGGGATGCTGCTCCGTCTGTATTCAATTTACGTCATGAGGCCGCTGAAGGCCACCGACTGAACTTTACCTCCAGAAGGGGAGAACATTTCAACGACAGGTATACGTTAAGCGAGTTGCGTTCTGCTCTCGCTTCGTGCACGAACTCCACCTATGGTTCGGACGATGTCCCGTATAACATGCTTCGACACCTAAGCAAGAGAGGCATGGTATCTTTGTTAGATTTGCTAAACAAGATCTAGAGAGAAGGTATCATCCCAGATTCATAGATAATGGCTACTGTCCTCGCTTTTCGCAACTGGCGAGAAATTACTCTACCACGCCTGGTTTCCTTCCAATTTCTCTAACTTCCTGTGTCCAAGTTGATACAGATATTATTAATGTTAGATTAGCCTTTTTTTCCTGCACAACGGAAGGCCGCCTATGTTCTACACACTAGGCTTTACCAAGTTCTACCACGTTGGATGCTGTGGTCCGGCTGGAAAATGACATCTGCGAGGGCCTCCTTCGTAGACAGCAGTACGACACTGTTTTTCGATCTGGAGAAAGCCTACCGCATAGCAAGACGGTATTTCGAGACCCTCCTCGCGATTGAGGAGAGGGGACGAATCCCAATTTTCATATCTGAATTCCTATCAGATCGTCGATTCCGCGCACGGGTAGAGGGAGCACTCTTCGGTCCAGTAGGGCAGGAAGTGGGCGTCCCTCTGGTAAGTGTCCTCTATATTACACGGTTTACCCTAAACATCAAAGGTACAACCAGGGTGAAGTCGGATATCTTTCTACACTTTACTTAGACAGACTTTCTATCTCTTTCGGTGTAACTTCGATGCCTACTCTAGAGAATTGACTCCAACAGGCATTGATCGGCATCTTTCGCTTTCCCGAAGCGTATTGGTTTCGGTTTTCCTTGGCCAAGACAAAGTAGTGCAAAAATTCCCAATCGGTCTTCTGGCATCAGATTTTTCTTATGGCGCATTTGGTAGAGAACCCAATTCATATAGACCAACTTTTTATAGACGTATTTTAGATGACTTCATAGTGATATTTAAACAACATGATCCAGCTTTAGAGTTTCATAATTTTTAAACACCATCCACTTTGATATTAAATATACAATGGAAACTAAAAGTGATAGCTCACTCCCCTTTTAATAAGGAAAAATCAGAATAGTCTAGAACCATCAGTTTACAGAAACCCCACTAAATAAGAGGTCAGGATTAAACTTTTTTAGTTGCTTCGATTTGAAATATAAAATCAAGTCCATTAACATCTTTCTTCACCGCGTATGCAATCTTTGTTCATCCTATATTCTTATAGAGAAAGAATGTCTGTACCTCAAATCCTTCTTTTTGCACAACGGGTTTCCATCAAATATTGTTGAAAAGTAAATCCACACATTTTTGAGTGGCGTGTACCAACCAGGCCACACTGAGATAACGGTGGTAAAAGACAGACATTACTTGATTATGCCAGAGCTGGGTATTTATAATGAGTCCGTAGCAGAAAATAACACACATTATTAAAGAAATATTTTTGCTAAATTGCTTTTGTTAACAAAATAAATATACAATATTACTTTAAAATAAAGGATCCGATTCTGAAGAGTCTTAGGAGCTCGATAATATACTTATTTAAATGTACTAAGTGTTCCCGTGGCAAATACATTGGAAGCTCCCTGAAAACTCTGAAGGCAAGATTCTCCTTCCATAAAGGCATAAGTAATCGAACACGCAAGATACTTCGAACCAAAGAAAATTCAGCGATCAGAGATCACGCAATAAAATGTAAAAGCGCTTTCGCTGTAGAAGATTTTGAAATTGTAATTTCGTATAAAGGCACGATTGGGGATGTTCAGTTTCGGGGTGGAGTCGGTCCTGACTTGTGAAGTAAGTAAACTAAAGTAGAAAAGGTGTGGAAGGTGCGATAGAATAGATCACCAAGCCCCTCCCCCTACCCCTCCGGTCATCCTAAGATGACCAGAGGGGGCAGGAGAGGCCACTAGGCCCTCCCAGTCTCCACTCTCCCTCCAGAGTCCTGTTGGACTTCTTGATAGGAGAGAAGGAGACAGGGGGAAGGACAGGGGGATTAAGAGGAAAGGGAAAGGGGGATAGCAAAGTTTGAAATAGTGTGGAAGATTAAAAGGCGACCAAGGTGGTCGGCGGACCTACAACTTTACGTGGAATCCAAACCACAGTGTGTACTATATCCTGTCTATTCATTCAATCTCTATTGCCCCTGTCCCATGTATGCTGTGTTAGGCTCAGTGTGAAGAATAGAAGAAAATGTAGATGGAAAAGAAGGAAGTAGAAGATGTGCAATTGAATGCAAAGTATACATAGTCACGCTAATCTCTGGCATTTAAAAATGTTATAGTTTAGAATTCAAATGAATAGAAATAGTTACTTGAGTATCAGGTTTATCCTTATGTTCGTTTTATGTCATGTTTATAAATTTGTGTTATTGTTGCTGTGATGTGGCGTTCAAACCGGTGTTTTAGTTGTTTTCCTTCACTGGTATAAAGTTTTCTCCTTTCTATACCTGTTTCTTGTTTATCCTTTTGTTTCTTTTTATTATTTCTAGTTTTTTTCTAACTTTGTTTACTTACTCCTTCTGTTTGTTCTCATCATGTGAACACTTCGTCCTCTTCTTCGTTGATCTTTGAAGTATAGGTGGGGAAGTGTCTAGTGCTCCCCCTTCTTGTCTCTGTGTGATCTTGGCCATTACTTCCTCTCCTATCTCGCGTTGCGTGGTTTGGATGAGTTTCTTGGCCCTTTTCTCTATAATCTTGTTGATTGGCTGAATTCTTGCTTCGCGATGCAAATCTTGTTGTCTTCGTTTGTCTATTCTTATTTTGTTCGTGATTATCAAAGCTACCTTGTTCTGTATTCGTTGCAGTGCGATAAAATTACTTTTTGAGATTGTATACAATGGTATCACGGGGTATACCATTGTTGACTGAATTAAGGCTTGATTAATTTTCTTCTTGTTTTTTTCTTTTAAGTGCTTGGTGTATCCTCTCTTCGTAATCGTCAATCCTAGCATTGTAGCTTCGTTTGTGTATTCGTATCTGTTTTTCCTTTGATAACAATGTTGCTGAATCTCCTCCTAGGTATTGGTACGATTAGAAATTTATTCCTGTTGGTTCTGATCTTCCACTGTTTTTTATAAGCGTTGATCCGTCGTATTTCTTCTGCTGTCAGTCTTGCTTGCATATCAGGGTTCATATAGGGGCAGTCGACAATCTGTGTGATGTCATCTGCGAACTGTATATTTCAGGCTGCCGTATGTAGCTGGCTGAGGAATGTCCGAGGTATATACAGAGTATAATGTTGGACTCAGATATCCTCCTTGCGGAAGTCCAGCCTCCGTCTTGAATTCATCTCTATGTTAGTTTCCCATTTTGATAAATGCGTATCGTTCGGTTATGTAATTGCAAAGTAGTCTTTCCATCTTGTTCTCTATGCGTAACTGCAATATCTTATATTGCATTCCTTTCGTCCATACTTTGTCAAAAGCTTTGGACACATCCCTACAGACTATATAAATGCTAGCCTTTTCTCTTTTTGCTTTAGCTATTTTTTCTGTTATGACCGCGAGGGCCATCTCCGTGCTTCTTTTCTTTCTCAAGCCGAATTGAAATTTATTTAGAAGGTCATTAGCTTCCAAGTGCTCATTTACGCAAGTGTTCATAATTTTCTCGAACATCTTCCCAATGAAGTCGAGCAGAGATATAGGTCTATAATTCTCCACTCGTCTAGTAGGCTTGCAAGCTTTGGGTATGAAAATCATCTTGGCTACTTTAAGTTTTTTCGGGAAGTAGCCGGTGTTAAGGCTGGCATTAAATACTGAAGTAATTCCCTGCAGTATTTTTTCAGTCGCTTGTTCGTAGTGCCTCTTAGTGAGCTCTGATCTACCTGGTGCCTTCTGCTTAAACTAAGCGATTGTGTTTTTCAATTCTTGGATGGTAATTCTTACGTCGTTACCGTCCAAGGTGTCTCTTGCTGCATCTACATTTCTGTAAGGGATTATCCTGTCCGCCTCTAGTTCGAGTTGTCTTGTAATGTTTCGTTCGAAGTCCCTGTCGAAGTCTTGATTGTCCTCTTCCCTAATGTTAAAAATGTTCTTCCAATGTTCTTTAAATAGTTGTTCTATTGCGTCAATATCTTCTATCTTATTGCCTTGATTATCCTTCAGGGTCATCTTCTTGTCCCCTGATTTTCCTTTCATTTGTTTTATTGCTTTCCAAAATTCTCTTGCGGGTGCGTTATCGTCAATCTTCTGGATTTTCTCATTCCAGTGCTGATTTTGTTTTTCTATTATTTCCGTATTAAGAATCCTCTTTATCCTCTCCATTGCGTTGAGTAGCTGCCTCGTTGGTCCTTTTCTCCTTATGTTGTCTGAAATTTACCTTAGTTGACGATGGTTTCTTCTCATCTCTGGAGACCAGGTAAAGGTCTTAATCGTGGAGTAGCTGTTTCTTGGGATGGCTTTTTTATCCGCCTTTTTTTATCAAAATCCTAATAGTTTCTAGTTCTTCGTCTATCTCTTCTTGCGATGCGCCGTCTAGTTCCTTCGGCTGATATGTGCTTAATTCTCTCTTGTATGTCTCCCAGTCTGCTCTGTGAAAGGCTTTTGTTACCTTTCCTGGGATCTGGATTGGTCTTTAATTAAGGGTGAGCAGAGTCGCTGTGTGGTCCGTACATGGGATATCTTCTGGCCTAATATAGTAATTATATGGAAGATAGTTATTGCCCAAGCAGATGTCTGGTTTAGTGGCTGCGTTTGCCCTCACGTAGGTGGGGTAGTCCGGTCCAAGTCTTTGACAGATACCTCTATCGAACAGATTTCCGAGGTCTTTGCCTATCCCGTTTCTTCGTCTATATTCGCTCTCTTGACAGTGTGCGTTCAGGTCACCCAAAAGTAACACTGGTAACCTATTATTAAAAATTCTGATGAAGTTCTGAACGGGCAGTTAGTTTCTCCTTGGCGGTTGATACTCCGTTGCTATAATGATGTTCGTCAATTCCATTTTGATCTCCACTGCGATGTAGGCTTCGTTTAATTCGTTGCAAGTTCTATATTGAATATCCTTTCTCTTTGCTATAGCTGCCCCGTCTTGTAGTTCTCCCGACGGTTAGCCGCTATAACATAGTAATTCCAGATTTTGACCTCGTCTTCTTGAAGATTTACGCCGTGTGCCGAAATTAGAATTATGTCTGGGTCTAGTTTTCTAAAAATGTTTCCATACATTATCCTTTTGCTTTGCCATCCGTTAACGTTGAGCTGTAGAATCTTAAGACCTGTTTAAACCATTGTAGTTTATAAAGTCCTAAAATCGATTCCGTTTTCAAAGTCCTTTAACCATTTCCGTTCGTTGATCGAGTATCTGTTCTAGAGACTAAGTAAAACTTATTTCCGTCTTCCTGCTGGTTTACGGGAGCCCTTAGCTTTCGACTGGTGACCCGTCTTTATTGGAGTTGGGCTTAGTGAGTTTTGTCTACTTTGTGGAGTTGGGCTCTTTTCCGTCTTGGATTTTCTTTTCTTCTGGGGTTTCTTTGTATTTTTCTAGTCTCTTCTTCTGCCGATTCGGAGCTAGTGTCTTCTGTGTCTGTTTCGTTGTTTTCTTCCTGAGCGTCTCCTTGGTTTTCAGTCTCTGAATTATGTACTTTGAGAATGGCCTCTGAATTAATCTCTTGCGGCACAACGATGGGTTCTAGTCTATTGGTCTTCAACATGGAGTTGAGTGTTTTCGCATATGTTCCCGGATTAAGTACATTCTGGACATGTGCATGAATCACGCAAGTATAGATCTTACCAAACATTCCCTTGTTGTGGTGATTTTGAGGATCGCTAAGTTTGTGTTTTTGGAAAAGTGTGTTTTAATTCTTCGTTTTATATTAATTTTAAAAACAGTTTTATATAGATATTGGATTAAAAAAAAAAAACGTTCCTAACTTGTGATTTTTGAATAATTTACAGTCACTAACTAATTTAAATACTAAAAAACCCCCCGTTTTTTTACTGTAAATTTAAATTCCATTTCTAAACATTAGTTAACTCTAAGTCTCCTATTCAAAGCTAAAACAATCAAAATTGTACCTTTAGAATTGTTTTCAACATTTCTTAATATTTTGATCGTGTATTTATTTTGTAAGCGCCAGAAGATGACGGTAGTGTAATCGAAACGTCACCGCTAAATAAAAAGGATGACGCCAACTATTTTCTTCTCCTTGGGATTTCTGTTAAATATTAAATTTAGGCTCTCTAGAAGCCTAACGGGGTTTTCAAGGCGAGAAAAAACATCCGCCTCCATAGAATATATATATATATATATATATATATATATATATATATATATATATATATATATATATATATATAGCCTTTGCCAAAATTATGGGGCAGGTATGAAAAACAAGAGCATACGAATGAAACTCATTGCCATAATAATTGAGTACAATGTAATAAACAGTCGAGTATATCATATCTATAATTAGTATTTATGTTTTCCTTTTGGTTTTTTTAACGGCATTAATGCGTTTTTTGCATATTGTGAGTAAAAAGACATCTCTGGCTGATAGGAAAAAAACTTCTGATGTAGCTGCTGCGTTTCGAGCAGCAACAAACAAAGAGGTATCAAGGCGAACAGTGAAAAGAAGGTTATTAGAAGTTAGGCTCAAAGAATGTAAGGTTAGAAAGAAATCGTGGCCGTCTCAGGTGAATGAGAAGAAGCGATTGTCTTAGGCAAAAGAGCATGAACATTGGATTGATGATAATTGGGCTAAAGTTGTTTGGTCTGATGAAAGCAACTTTGCAGCAAGTTCTCCACATTAGTTTCCATTAATTATTTACGCTTGTACATATTTTTATTGGATACCAACAAGGATCAGTAAAATTTGTATTTCTCCTCAGATCTTTGGAACCCCTGGAGCTGTTTATGTTTGTCGAAGAGTTGGAAAAGCTTATGATCCGATATCTGTTGTGCCACCAGTCAAATTTGGATGTGGCAGTGTAATAGTTTGGGACTGCATGTCGTCTTAAGGTCGAGGATTATTGTTCACTTGTGAGGGCATAATAAGTTCCAACACTTACACCATCATGTTAGACCAGGTTTATCAACCTTCCTTAGGTAAACTTTTCAATTATGACTTACCAGATGTATAAGATTCCAACAAGAGAATGCTCCATGCCACACATCTTGAGTCTCAAAGGGTTGGTTTGAAAAGAAAGGGGTGACATTGATGGAATAACCCCTTCAATCTCCAGACTTTAAGAGATACCACATCCATTTTTTGAACTTTTTACTACATTCGATTATCATATATGAAATTAAAGCTCATTAAAGCCATTTTATTTCTGCCATGATCATAATAACCTACGGCACCGTTTTTGAGATACAGGGGGTTCCTTCAGAACCCCCCCTCCCGCGTTAAAACCGGATATATACATGGCTATCGAATTACTAAATATTAGGCATTCAACTTAGTTTACTAGCAAAAGATGCACATATGATTTAGTTATCATTTGAAATCAGTTTTCCTTAGTTCCATAAAGATTTGTGTTAATGGTGGACTAAAACATACATATTTTTCGGACATGGGCAACTATAGGTTTTGCTCTCAGTTAGAAAAGAGAGTGTTAGGTGAATAGTAATGGTGTTCTGAATGCCATGGATTTAGGTTAATCTATATTCAAATGATGCTAAAAATATAAACCAGTTCTCAGGCGCCGTTTTCTTTTAGCAAATATTTAAATTCGCATGGTATAGTTTTACGTTCTGTTCACAAATCAACTTAAAAATCTACGGAGAACTTCCAAGAATGTATAAAATTTTGCATTATCATAATTTTCACTATGTTTTACTCATGTTGCTAAAACAAAATATATACTATAAAAAAGTGCATAAAATGTGCAATAAAATGATGTAAAAACAAATGGTGTAGTTTTGTTGTCTTTTTCACAAATTAACTTTAAATATCTAAGAAAGATTTTTCCCGAATGTATACAATTTTTCATTATATTATTTTTTACTATGTTCTAGTCATGTTGCCTAGAAGATAATTATATCATAAAAAAGTGCATACAATTTGCAATAAAATGATATACAAAACCATAATATGCGAATTTTGAACGAAGGAATTTGAAAAGTGACTAATGAAAAAATGTGCTATCCCCTTAACCCCATTAAACGTTTGTGGTCACACTTGCGCAAAAGAGTGAGGGTGCACACATGTTCATCAAAAAGTGAATTAACAGCCAAAACTAATGAAGAGTGACATAAAATTGAGCCAACCACCTGTGCGAACCTAGTCATAAGTATGCAAAAAACGCATAAAAGCGGTTATGAGAGCAAAATGAAGACACATTGAATATTAATTATTGATAGAATATACGCAAAAAGGCTTATTTGCTTATTATCTCAAGTATTCTTCACTTTTTCAGACCTGCCCCTTAATTTTGGCTAAGGCTATAAATATATATATATATATATATATATATATATATATATATATATATATATATATATATATATATATATATATATATATATATATATATATATATATATATATATATATATATATATATATATATATATATATATATATATGGTGTCCCAGAAGTCGCCCACCATCCTGGTTCCCCCCCCCCAAAAAAAAACAACATCTCTATTGATTTCAAAGAGACCGTTTTTGATAAATAATCATAACAAATGCTCAAATTGAGCACCCTATGCCATAAAACACGCATCAGTTCTCTTCAACAAACTGTCTTCCCCACTACCGAGGGTATCAGGGGTGATCGTTTGGCACTCACTTATTGCATCATTTAAATCATCAAGAGTACGTGGACGATTCTGGTACAGAACAAAATTTAAATGTCCTCAAAGGAAATAGTCAAGGGGAGTAAGATCTGGTGATCAGGGTTGCCACTCCACGGGACCTCTCCGTCCAATCCATTCGTTTGCACGTAATTAGCAAAGTGTACTGGAGCTCCATCCTGATGAAAAAAAGAAGTTTTGCTGTTGAATTCTTCATTTACTGAGCGGTGTGTTGCCCCATGTCTTCTAAACATAAAAACAAGTTGAACTCTTTCTTCTCCTCTTAATTTCTTAGCCATAATTCAATATGAAAGATAGAAAAAAAATTGCGTCAATTATTATCAATAAAGATATTTTGAAATCAATAAAGGTGTTTTTTTGAGAACGTGGATGGTGCGCGATTTATGCGACACTTTATATATATATATATATATATATATATATATATATATATATATATATATATATATATATATATATATATATATATATATATATCTTATTGAAGGCAGTAATACTGGATTAATCGCGTTTTGTAGGATTGTGGATATATTCTAGCCGGGAATTGGGGTTCCGCACGAAATGTTGGCTCATAGCCGAAATATATTTTAGGTACTTTAAGAGCCCATCTGTCGACTGCCTACTGGGGCATAAGTCGCCGTACTCACGAGAGCCTAGTAATAGGCTACATTCAAATAAAAATATGCAAAACAAAAACAGCAAGAAATAACAGTAATAAAAGGAAAAAGGAAAAAGGCAAGAAGCGGGAAGCACGCTCAGGTGTCGGGGAGAGGTCCGCCTCACACCGGCGCAGGAAAGTGCGAACTACAAAGAAAGCAACATCAATAACCACAAAAAGTTAAAGTAAGTTGAGGAGACCGGCCTCTTTCAAAAAGTCATAAAGTCAACAAGTCGCTGTGAACGAACCCGTCACGAGTACAAAGGACAAGCGGAAGCGACCCCGCTCATCATGCTACCGGGATAAATAGCGTGCGCAAAGATCACATAGACTGAAACATTCAACAAGAATGTACCGAACAGTCAGGGGGACAACGCAGTCATCACAATAAGGCGCCGGCGAGCGCTCCATTAAATGGCGGTGCGTCTCGCAAGTTTGTTAATTTCGGAGAAGACAGAAAGCACCCTGAAGCCGTCGTGGCATTGAAGGGTATGTCCATAGGAACAGTCGCGGCGCCATGAGATGCAACTTTAGGTTTCCCTCGACCGTCTCCCATCTTCTTTGCCTAGTAGCCCGGAGACCTTCCCGTATTCTTGCTATGTAATCGTTTGAGGAATAGCGAAACGCTGCTCTGGTAACCTAGTCCTTGCGGACTCTTTGGCGCCCTGACCGGCGCGCTCATTCCCTGCAATTCATACATGTCCAGGAACCCAGCAGAAGATAATCTCGTCATCCGACCGACTCGAAAAAACCGTGGCGTCACGGATATCGCAAAGCAAGAGATGCAGAGATTCCAATGCCCCGAGAGCACTCAGGGTGCTTTATGATTGGCTATAAATCACAATTTGGTCTCAGAACTGGGGCACGTCGCGTTATCTCCTGTACCGAGCGATGTATTGCAACGAGCAAGGCCTCGAAGAAAGACGCAGCGCCTGGCAGAGCCCCGCTGAGTAAGAAAAAGAGGAGATCCGGCATGGAAGCCGAACGCTTCTTGCGACTTTTAGCCATCCCTATACAATGGCACGGTTCCAGCGTGACACGAAATGTACTCAGAATGGCCGGACGCAATACCCCCAGCGCTGTAGATGATTTGGAAGCAGAGGCATGTCGACAAATAGTCAAAGATGGTACACTCTAGGGTGGCATCTTTGGCAGAACCAGGGGTGCCACCGGCCGAGAGGTATTTGAACTCTCTAAGAAGTTTCCTAGCCCTAAACACGAAGGGCTTAGGGTACGATTGGCGTCTCTCGGCAGCATAGGCACTGTCGAATCAGATGCGGATGTAGTGAGAGGTGTTGGTGACTAATAGGGGTGTTGGGCTTGCGCGTAGAGGCGAATAATGTACTGTGCAGTTCGTAGATCGAGTGGCATTTCCCCAGCATCGACAACTAGGCTCTTAATGGGGGACATAAGCAAGGTACCGGTCGCCAGGCGAAGGCTGGTGCGGTGGATCGAATCCACTTTCCGCAATACACGCTAGGTGCGGACGCAATACATGCTGGGTCGATTTCAGCGCCCCAGGCGCTGAACATCACAGAACAAAGAAATTCCATTGCATGGGGACAAGAGACCCTAAGGATGTCAATATGAGCCTCTTAGTTAGGCGTCAGTCAAATAGGTGACCAAGGAAATGGTGCGTGTCCACCATTTCATAGCCAATCCCATTTGGATACAAGTCTGGATCGGGTGGAGCCGTAGATGGCGGCAGAACTGCACCACTTTAGTCTTTTCCAAGGCATCTGGGCCACACCAAAGAGATCGATATAAGAAAAAATAATTTACTAATTTTTTATGAGCCCATCTGGCGACTGCTTACTTGGGCATAAGTCGCTTTATCACGTCAGCCTAGTACTAGCCCCATTAAAATAACTATGAAGAAGAAACAATAACAATGAATAAAAGGAGAAGGGCAAAAAGGAGGAATATGCAACCTACCAAAAAATAACAACAACAAAAAACAGTTAAATATACGAGAGGAAGCTAGCCTCCTCGAAAGAGCCATAAAGTCCACAAGTCAGTGTGTAGAAACCTTTCCTGAGTACAAGGGACAAGCGGTAGCGACCCCGCTCATCACGGTACCGGGAGAGGTAACGTGCCCAAAAATCGCCCAGACTGGGATATTTAACAATGATGTGCATTAGGCCGCAGGCAAGCACTCCATCAAATAGCGGTGCGTCCCGCTAGTGTGTCAATTTTGGAGACGACATAGAGCAACTTGAAGCCGTCGTGGCGTTTGGGGATAGGTTCATGAGAACAGTCAAGGCGCAATGGAACGCAACTTTAAGCTCCCTTCAATTGTCTCCCATCGTCTTTGCCAATCAGCCCGTGGAGCTGCCCTTATTACTGCCATGTAATCGGTGTGAGGAAGAGAGAAACGCTGGTCTGGTAGGCCACTCCTCGCGGACTCTTTGGCGCCCTCATTGGCAGGCTCATTCCCTCCAATTCATACATGTGCAGGAACCCAGCAGAAGATAATCTTGCCATCCACCCGGCTCGATAAAACTGGGGCGGCACGGATATCGCGAACCAAACGATGCGGGGATTCCAATGCCCCGAGAGCACTGAGGGCGTTTTGTGGGTCGCTATAAATCACAATCCAATCTCCAAACCGGGCACGTCACGTTATCTCCCGTACCGAGGGGTGTATTGCAACCAGCTTGGCCGTGAAAACAGATGCGGCCCCAGGCAGAGCCCGCTGACTTCAAACACAGGGGATACGGCTTCAAAGCCGACACCCCATTGGCACTTGGAGCCATCCGTATACACTGGCACGGTTCCAGCGTGAAACGAAGTATGCTCCAAAAAGACGGAACGCAAGTTAAATGGCAATGAAATTCACTATTGACGGTTCACTGCTAAGATGATTAACCCTATCAATTAGGTTTGAACCGAGGGATAATTAATTAAATAATGATTTTTCAATTATGCAAGTTCTAGAGCAATTGGGATCCATAAGGTTCAACACCGTAAGGGTGGGAGGAGCGTGTGCGGTGAGTAGGACCAGGTAGGTAAGTTCGGCCCTGAACTTGTGGCCGTCTCACGAGACGATCAATTCAACTCCGGGAAACTGAAGTTGGAGGCTTCTTATCCTTAAGAGGCAAAGGTAAACGGAGGGTGCTTCGGGGATTGTTTTCCCGATCCTTAAAATCCGAAGACGTGGTGAGAAGGGTTGAAGCGCGCCTAACTATCTCCACGAACAACACTGAGTGACGATTGGCTCCTCCTTGGCTCTTCGACAATCACTCAATGCTTCACTGGATGAGAATGTAGTCGATTCTCTCTCGAATAACGAAGACCTTACGGCTAACGTACTGGGCGTCGTCTTCATACACAATCTGCATGTGAACTCTGAAGTGTCTAATATATACAAAGAAATTATCTTAAGGGGAGAGAGATTCATGGCCAAAAGACTTCCTTAATTGCCTTGGGTCGCGATAAGGGCCCATAGTAAGAAGTCGCGATACCCTCTTAATGGGCTTTCCATTGTGCTAATTTTCGCAGTATATAGGGCAGACATATTTAAAGCGGTCAACGGCGAAATGGGGAGGTCAGGTGGAGGGGAGGATTCCTTCTCGCTTTCCTTATTGTTACACAGGTGGGTTCTTTGGAAACTACATTGTCTTCAGGCTGTTGTGGACCAAAGTTTTGTTAAGCCCCGTCGCGTAACTGCTCGGTTTCATGATATTATCTAAGTTTTCATGGAAAATACACATTATTAGGTCAGGTCTCGTATTTGGATCATTTGAAGCATTATTTTTTCTTTTCAGAATATTAAACCGCATCTGCGTATATGGTAGTAGACCTTTTGTTTATCTCTTCAATCAGATGTATCTTTTAGTCTGTTATCAGTGCCTTTTTGATTGGACAAGCCATTGATAGGGTGCGATGTGAATTACCAAAGTTGAGGCACTATTTGTTTGGGCTCGTACATTTTTTCCACGTGTGAACGTACCTTGCCTTCGAGCTTACACTCCTTGATGCTATGTTTTTCCATGGCGTAACATGAAAAGTAGATCTGCAACGGAACAAAAACCTTACATTCTATGCTGCTTGCCCAAAATTTGGATTTGAACATGATTAGCCCATTCTGAGCTGCCTTAGTGGCAATTTCCTTTGTCTGGAAAGTTACTTTTAATACGTGCGTGTGCTCCTCACCGTCCAAGTTCAAGAATTTGCACACCTCGTCAATTTTGGCCCAGTTCTGTTTACTCTCTATTTCAAGTAGTTAACCATCAGCACCGCATATTTATAGATTTTGATATATTCTTTGTCCTCATCTAGGCCATGCTCAGAAATGAGCACGATATCGGGATCAACGGATCTTATTATTTCATTATTTATCCTGCTCTTGGTGTTCCAACCGTTTAAATCAAGAAAGAATATCTTTAAATTTCTGATATATTTGATACTGGTAGCCATTTTTATTTCTTATGTAGTTGCTTAACTTTAATTCCCTTGTCTCTTGCTGGCGATCTTACCCTTCTTGATTTTTTCTTTCTAAATTGTTCTTGAGTTAGGTTGAAACAGGATTCGGGGCAGATTTCAATCAGGCCTCGTTTTAATTCTGGGAGTAACTCTTCCTCTCCGATATCAGCTTCAAAATCCCACTTATATTTTCCTTTTATCATCCCGTTAATTAAATCACTAACTTTGGATTGATTCGGTATTTGCGCGGATCGTGAGGCAAAAGCCTCATGCATAAATCCTGAGCGGTGCGGCATGTTTTTATGGGCGTAGTAGTTTCCACTGATTCTATTTCAATTTCGATTTCCTTAAGCGAAACGATGTCTCCGGACAGGTCGCTTATTTGCATGTAGAAGTTTGTATTTTCAGTGGGTCCCTCTCTGTTTAGACTGGGGTTGAGATAAGCCGAGTGAGACCTCTACAGCACTTCCGTCATACTTGTATTTGAGCGCTAAAAAGATCGCCTAATGGTGGGTTATCTGGAAACCAAATTGGCGCGAGGCAGCTTTGGACCAAAGTTTGTTCAGCTCCATCGCGTAACTGCGTGGTTTCATGATATTATCTAAGTGGTCATGGAAAATACACGTTATCAGGTCAGGTCTCATATTTAGATAAATTTGGAGCATGTATTTTTTCTTTTCAGTATATTTTACTGCATCAGCCTATAGAGTAGTAGACCTTTTGTTTATCTCTTCAATCAGATATTTCTTTTTGTCTGTTATTAGTGCCTTTTTGATAGGATAAGTCATTGATAGGATGCGATTGGAATTACCAAATTAGGCACTTTTTGTTTGGGCTCGTACATTTTCTCCACGTGTGAACGTACTTTGCCTTCGAGTTTACACTCCTTGGTGGCATGCTTTTCTGCAATGAGACAAAAACCTCAGTTCTATGCTACTTGCCCAAAATTTGGAATTGAACATGATTAGCCCATTCTCAGCTACCTTAGTGGTCATCTCTGAAATTTGCACACCTCGTCAATTTTGGCCCAGTTCTGTTTACACTCTATTTCATTTTTAATCTCCTATGCAGTGTACCATCCAACGAAAGGGGCGATGCGCCGACAGATGATTGATTTTTGTGCAGCTACGTCTAGAGGAACTTTAGGTATGAGACAAATCTCTTCCAGCTTTTCCTTCGATTTCGCATTTAGTAGGTTGTCTTGGTCTTGATTAGTGTCACAAAAGGCCATGTATCCGTATGCCTGGTCTTTTAATCTGTAGAGCGCGATGTCCAGTTTAGAGTACATTGACTTCGAGAGACCTTTTCTTGCGTGGGCTTTTGGTATCACACCTTGACCCGGATCGAGTCTCGCCGTTGCGGTCGTCAAGACGGCCCCACGGTGCGGTAGGGTGCCTAATTTCAAACCTAGTGGGCCCTTCTTGCGGAGGCGTCTACCAATTTCTTCTCTGGTTCACCCTTATCTTGCTTACCTAAATATAATGTCTATCAGGGTCATCCTACCTGTCCTGATCAATCCGCACCAGGGAGAAACCCCCTTTTCGCGCCACTTGAGAGGTTTTCTCCCGGAGTTCCAACAAGTCAGAGGCAGGTGGCTTCTAACAAACTTAAAGTGGCAGAAAGGTTATTAGAACCAGAGATGTGCTGCTGAGGAGAAAGCAGGTGGATTTGCGGTGATCTACTTGGTGCCTGCGAGTCTCCTCGCCGGCTCGCGCGGGTGGCCGTGTAAACGATCCAGTTGATCTCAACTGAACCCAAAACGGCGATCTTCAGATTAGAGCTATCCTCTTCACCTACGATTCGCAATGCCGAATTTTGAAGATAGATGTAGTGGGACTTTCTTCTTACTTATCCAATGCAGGTCAAGTCTTCCAGAAAGAGCAGTCACTAAAATGAAGACAAAAACTCAACGATCAACGACGATTAAAGATAGGAAGGTGTGGAGATAGGTGAGTAGGGAATAGGTAAAAAAAGTGTTTCTTTAAGATGAGCAGATGTGTACTAGATTGTCTGGCAACCTCAATCATTGTCCTTTTGTTTTATGCTTTTTTTCTTTCTTGGTTACTCATGTAGATGAGTAAAGGTTCAAGCCTTTGTCATCGTTAGCCAGACTTATTGTATATGGTGAGGGACTTGTAACTGCCTTTGTCTTGTCCTTTATTATTCTTTATTTTTCAGTACATTTTTTGTATCTTATAGGTAATATTTGTTTTATATTTATTTTGGTTATTTTTATTATCATTATTTTCTCCACTATGGATCTTTTATATCATTTATTTATTTATCTCTTCTTTTAGTAAATTTGTACACTAGCTGCCTTTTGTTCTTAACTTATTTATTTATCATCTTCGAATCTTCTGATTCTAGGTATCATTTTCATCTACGATTCACAGTGACAAATTTCGAAGATAGATGTGGTAGGACTTTCTTTTTACTTTTCCAATGCTGGTCAAGTCTTCCAGAAGGGGCAGTCAAAACAAGAAAAGAGAGGGACCGCCGTCTTTTATTCGCATAAGACTGAACATTAGTCTGACCATCGTTTGAGCTCGTCGCTGATTCGCTAGTGTCTTGATGAGTCCAGATCAGTGTATGAGGCAGGCAATACCGGCGAAGTTGTTTCCCTGAATCTTTTCACAGTAAAGGATGCAGAGGAATTGGCAAGACCACTTGCTCAGCCACGTTCCGACTTATGTTGAAGAGGCCGGAGTTGGTGTTCAAGCATTTTGATGAGGCTCTGAACGCTGCTTCCTCCTTAAGTTATGTGAATATGTGACAGCTTTTTCTTCCCTCCAGTTAAGGTAGTGATAAACATTTCACAGGTGTTCAGTGAGGCCGGTGCTGAACAGCTGTGCCCGGATATCCTGCTTGTGCTCCCTCATTAGGTTGTCCACGCCCCTGTGTGTCTAACCAAAGTAAATTCCTCTTATTTCTTACTAGCACTACATAACTTGGTAACCGTCAAAGTCTGAGTTTCAGTTGGTACAAGGGTATAGAGAACTCCTGCAGAAGATCCCGTTAGGCAGCCATAAAAGATGGGAAGGGGGGGAAGATTCTTGACCACGAGCCTGCCCCCAACTGCGGACTACATAAATCTAACTAGGTAGGGTGACCAAGGAGAGTAAGAACCTCAGGAGGTAGGCGAGATGAAATTAGGATATATAAAAGGGCTCTCCCACTATAGAAGCAGGGTCATTTTTCCCTTTCAGATAAAACTACTAGTAGCCCCATACGAAGCAGGGCATACTAGAACTGGACAACAAACATGAATCCCCCTGATGAACTAACAAGACTGCCACTCGGACTAATACCCAACGGGAAGGAAAAACACCGTAGTAAGCAGCACAGACTATTTTCATGGAACTTGAAATACCCCTTATAAAGTATAATGACACTCTAAATGGATTCACGGTGATCTGCCCAAAAGGAAAAGATGTTGAGCAACTGCGGTCGAGGGCAAGAAGCATAAGACTAAGGAAAATGGACCTCAAAGTCAAGACTTCCCCGCAAATCACTGCAAACAAGAGGAGCTTTTCATGCGAAGAAATTAGGCAGGAAATAATGGAAAGGCAAAGATGGATCAAAGTACAAGAGGTGGTCAAATTTAAAGATCACACTCATATCTTCAAAGTAGTCTGCCAAAACACTGAAATGGCAGTTTAAGCTCAGCAACAAGGACTCCTTTTATTTAGTATGTTAATTCCCCCGCAAATATACAAAGGGACGTGTCGTAGAATAGGCTCTTGACGATATACCACATATAACTATTCGCTGAGGGAATTATTCTAATATTTCGAGTGCGTGGTAATCTGATTGATCGAGGTTAGTCCAAAAGGGGGGGGGGGAGAGAGGCTTATTTATCTTCAATATGCTTAAGAAGTGAAACGGAGAACAAGGATAAATAATATGCCTATCATTAATAAAAGAGTTTTATTAATTAAACTATAAACAACACACAAAAAAATGTTTACATAAACGGAAAATGGAAAGGGTCGTGGGAATATCTGACTTATCCGAGGATTAAGATTTGGAGAGATTTAAAAAAGGAAACAAATAAAAATTAAAGGAGGGGAATGGTTCGCTAAACCATTTAAAGCACAGGGTAGCGTTGACAAAAGGTTGCATGATTAAAAGTAATGCTCAGCTTACGTAATTACAAAGTTGTTGTGCAGAGAAGGACGATGCGAAGGAATCTTCGGTCCACTGGCGATTTCCAGCAGAAGTACGAGTGATCTTTGGGACAGCAAATCGAGAATGTTCTAGATGAACAATGGAGGTTATTGTTGAAACCAGACGTTCTCTTAAAGAACGTTAAAAAGGGGGGAATTAAATTATCCTGACGTGATGTCTTGGGAACGAGAACCGTTTCTTGACGAACGGGCTTGAAAAACAATGGCTGTTCTAACGTTGTTCTCTTTCTGAACAACAGGGGGGCCTTGTTGACTTGGCGTCTCGAAGGCATGAACCTTAGCACTCAATGGATATTGTCCTCTTCTGGACAAAATAGTGGATCTCGAGGTAGAGAGTTCCTAGGTGCGCAAGGGGGACCGGATCGGCGTGATGCCTCGCGAAGATAATCGGGATCTGCTTCAATTTGGAAAAGCTATTGTATAAGTACCCGGAGCCGTCTCCATGGCGTAGGGGATAATTGCGTAGGGGAATTCGGGGGAATGCCCCGGTAGTGCCTGGGAAAATACCTTATCTGCCCATAAGCCTAACTCAATCTGGCGAGATCGACGTATGGAGGCAAAACGGGGGAATGAACCTCCTTGATTAAATATTTGCTATGGTGGGCGATAACGCGCTCTGCTTCCTCTCGCAGATGCTTATGGGTAGCATGTGTTTCTAAACATGTGATAGCGGCTGAATTTAAGCGGCCTCAGACCGTTCTATCACACCCCTCCATTCCAGGGGAAGTTGTCACTTTGAAATAAAATAGAGGAGGGAGAACCATAGAGCTCCGTTGTGGAGAACTCGCTTTCTTGCACCGACCGTACCTTCATGCACCTAGCTAGTATTACCTCAATACGTATGATTATGTTGATCATTTGATTATAGGGGAAACTAACCTTTAATACAAACTTAACCATAAAAGAGACATGAAACAATGAATTAATATAAAATTAGTACATATGGGACAAAAGAATTTATACGTAATTTAATGGGTACAAATATATACACATACGAAAAAAAAATAGACATTGAGCCACAAAATTCAGACATATACATTAACTAATTTTATTACAGGAGAATCAAATTTAAGTCGTACAAGACGGTATATACATACATGGAGATCCTAATCCTACGAATTACAAATTAATCTACACTATTTGGTAACACATTCCTACTGAGTGCGTCAGCGACCTGATTATCGGAACCTTTTATGTAATTTATCTTAAATTGGTACTCTTGCAAGAGTAAACTCCAGCGCATAACTCGGCCGTTGGAGTGTCGTACATTCCGAATATAGGCAAACGGGCGGTGGTCAGTTCCTATCTGAAATTCTTTATCTTTCAAATACATTTTAAACTTGTCAATAACCCAAATAATAGCTAAGGCTGCCTTCTCTATAGTGCCATATCTCTTTTCGCGTGGTAATAACTGGCGACTAGCATATGCAACTGGATGACTCGTTCCGTCATCCTCATATTGAAGGAGTACACCTCCAATGCCCTCGTTGCTCGCGTCGGTCTTAATCCCAAAGGATTTTTCCGGGTTGGGCAACTTCAAAATGGGTGCAGGAATGAGCTTACTCTTGAGCTGATTAAAATGAGAAACAGCGACATCATTTTAACGTAGTCGATCGGGGGAATTCTTTTTTAAAAGGGTGCTGAGGGGCGCCGAAATTGCAGCGAAATTCGGGAAAATCGCCGATAGTAAGAAGCTGATCCTAGGAATAATCTTAATTGCTTCTTAGTATTCGAAAGGGGCATGTCGGCGATTGCCTTAATCTTGTCCTCCTGTGGACCTAACTGGCTTTGTCCTATTTTAAAACACAAGTATTTTATGGTTTCGTGGGCAAAATGGAATTTGCTGGGGCCAATGGTGAGGCCATTTTCGCGCAGTCGCTCGAAGGGAGCTAATAGGGTGGTTAAATGATGACTCCATTAACGAGTAGCGACGTAGACGTTATCGAAGTAAAAGGAGACATTCGGAATTCCATCTAACAACCTTCTCATGAGACGGTTATAGTTACTACAAGCGGTCGCGAGGCCAAAAGGAAGGCGCTTAAATTGCATTAAGCCTTTTTCAGTTGCAAAGGCGGTATATGCTTTCACCTCGGCCTGGAGCGGAATTTGGTAATACGCCTTGCACAAATCAAGTTCTGAGATGAACTTGGCGTCTTCAAAAAGGTGGAGGTTTTGATCTACCAACGGGATGGGCTCGGCGTCGAACACAGTTACCGAATTTAACTTCCGGAAGTCGATGCACATCCGATAAGAGCCATCAGGCTTCTTGACTATGACGATTGGGGAACAATAACTAGAGATGGAAGGTTCTATTATATCTAAACTAATCGAATTATCGACTTCGGCGTTAAAAGCTTGGCGTAAATGAATCGGCATGGGATAGGGTTTTGAACGGACAGGTTCTAAGGTCGTTAATTTAATATAATGCTCGAAACTAGTAGCGCATCCAGGCTTCTCTGAAATAACGTCGTCGAACTGACATAATAATTCTTGTAGCTGACTCTTTTAATGTGGTGTCAGCTGCGCGTCGATATCCAGGTCAGAGGGTTCAAACGACTCGCCTGGCAGGAAAGGAAGAGGGTAATCGGCATCAGGTTAGATGCACACTGTCTGTATGATATTAAGGGACTCCGCGGGGTAATCCTCTTCAAGCGCCGATATTTCCTCCAGTGCTACGAACGTATCTCCATGGGCGCGTCGGTGGTACTTTTTCAACAAGTTGACGTGGTAGAGCTTATCGCCTGCTGGGGTACCAATGAGGTAATCACCGGTCCTCGTACCTCGCGGACCGAGTACGGACCTTTCCCTTGGCTCAGTAATTTATTACATGCTGTGGGAAGGAGCAGGAGTACTTCATCACCAGGCTTAAATTTCTGATCATCGGACCTAAAATCCTGGTTAAGGATCTCCGAGAATTCGGACGGTATCGGGGTTCTGAAGGGGACGGATTCCTGAGCTTCCTTCTTAGCTCGGCCTCGAGTAAGGGCGGCCTGGGACACAGGGTCGGAGCTTACTTGAGGGCTCTGCCCTATAAGTACGGAACAAAATTTTATGGGTGCTGAAATGACTTCAGCCCAGCCATCATAATACTGACACTGCAGGTTCGCCCGCCCAAAGTAGTCATGTACCACCGCAAATTTTCGTGGTTAGGCTCCACTTGGGGGAGGAGCTCGTCGGACACGATAAAACACGTGCACCCTGTGTCCCTGACGAGAGTAGATACACGACAGCCGTTCACGCTGCCCTCCTCAAATTTCAAAGTTCCCGGGGAACTTTTTTTAAAAATCAAAATTTACCTGGTGGCCTGACGGAGGGGAAGTTTCTGCTTGGGTCTGCACCACCGGGGAAGCCGGGGTGGCATTAATCTGGTGAACTTGGTGGGCAGGTCCGCTTTTAAGCCTAGAATTTTGGGGGCAATTCCAGCTCATGTGGTTTTCTACACCGCAGGTGAAGCATATGATTGGTCGCTTCGGAAAGAGTGATGGAGGAGAAATCTTAACGGGAGGTTTGGTGTCCCGTTGTTGGTTTTGGGGGAAGAAGTTTTGGGGTTTTAGGGGGACCGGAAACTTCGTCGACTTTCCTGGGAAAGGGCGTGAATCCTTCCTTCTTTCCTGGTAGGGAGATTGGTGAGAATTTCGATTCTCCTTGAGGTATAAATTATGGCTTGCGGCATAGACATCCGCTTCTTTGGTACACTCTTTAAAGGTCTGGCACCGACGATCCTTGACGAACGCGCGGATCTCCATCGAGAGAGACGCCAAAAATTGATCCCGCAACACGAAGTCTGTTAAGGACTCGTAGTTAGGATCAACCTTTGAGGATTCTAACCAGAATTTAAAATTCCTCTGAAGAATGTATCCGAATTGACGGAACGTCTGTCCGGGTTTAATACAACCTCCTTGAAATTCTTGTCGGTAGAAATCGGGAGTCACATTATGAGCGGTCAATAACTCAGCTTTTAAGGTGCTGTAGTCAACTGTACATTCAGATGGTACAGATATGAAAATGTTGCGCAATTTACAATTTGAAAGGGGAAGTAATCTTACTACATCTTCAGCCTCCAAATTCAGGTTATTGATCTCGAGGATCTTTTCGAAGTGGGCTAAAAATGCTCTGAAATCATCTCCATCCCTGAAATTAGGGAGCTTAAGTGGGAGATTGAGCGAGGCTTCTGAACGTGAACTGACTGATTGTATTTCAACCTGTACTCAAGCCATTTCAAGCTGATGGTGAAGCTCAGCTTGTCTTTTCCATTCCTATCTTTCTTCTCGTTGGATTTCTCCTTCTCTTTCTCTTTGCCTTTCTTCTCTTAACTTTTCTCTTTTCGTTCGTTGCTCCTATTGAACGTACTCAATCAATTCTCTTCCGGAAAGTACCAAGGATTCTCCTTGCGCTTTGAAGATTTCAAGCTAAGTCATATTTGCACTTGGGGGCGCAATCATCAACCAACTAAATTCCTTGCAATAAGAATTATGCCTTCTAGAGAATTAGCCTACCTAAATATGGGCACTGACCTATTCGTAATTGGTTTCTCCACCTAGATAACCAATGACTAAAATAACACAAAAAAACAAAAAAATTATTATAACAGTTCCTTGAGCTACTCCAGCTTCTTAAGTTTCAAAAAGGGGATAGCAATCGTTAAAACAAAAGGGAACTACTATACTCTATTCTTATAACGAATAAATCTATGCTTCACTCGACTGAGACCAGTGTTTGCAAAGATATAGCGTTAAACCTTACATACTTGATACAAAATTTAAATATTATATATATATATATATATATATATATATATATATATATATATATATATATACATATATATATATATATATATATATATATATATATGTCGTAGAATACGCTCTCGACGATATACCATATATAACTATTCGTTGAAGGAATTATTCCAATATTTCGAGTGCGTGGTAATCTGATTGACCGAGGTTAGTCCAAAAGGAAGGGGGGGCCTGGAGAGGCTTATTTATCTTTAATATGCTTAAGGAGTGGAACGGAGCACAAAGATAAATAATATGCCTATCATTAATAAAATAGAGTTTTATTAATTAAACTATCAACAACACAAAAAAAAATGTTTACATAAACGGAGAATGGAAAGGGTCGTGGGAATATCTGACTGATCCGAGGATTAAGATTTGGAGAGATTTAAAAAGGTAAACAAATAAAAATTAAAGGGGGGGAATGGTTTGCTAAACCATTTAAAGCACAGGGTAGCGTTGACAAAAGGTTACATGATTAAAGGTAATGCTCAGCTTACGTAATTACAAAGTTGTTGTGCAGAGGAAGACGATGCGAAGAAATCTTCGGTCCACTGGCGATATCCAGCAGAAGGGTTCTTCGGGGGAGGGTCCTTAGCGAAGGGGAAGGACTGCCTTCGAAGAGTGAGAGCAAAGTGGGGCTCGGAAGTACGAGCGATCTTTGTGACAGAAAATCGGGGATGTTCTAGATGAACAATGGAGGTTATTGTTGAAACCAAGCGTTCTCTTGAAGAACGTTAAAAAGGCGGAAATTAAATTATCCTGACGTGATGTCTTGGGAACGAGTCCATTTCTTGACGAACGGGCTTGAAGAACAATGGCTGTTCTAACGTTCTTCTCTTTCTAAACAACAGGGGGGGGGGGTGAACCATCTCTTGTCAAACGGGCTCAAAGAACAATGGCTGTTCTAACGTTGTTCTCTTTCTGAACAACAGGGGGGCCTTGTTGACTTGGCGTCTCGAAGGCACGAACCTTGGCACTCAATGGATATTTTCCTCTTCTGGACAATAAGGGGGTTCTCAAGGTAGAGAGTTCCTAGGTGCACAAGGAAGACCGGATCGGCTTGATGCCTCGCGAAGATAATCGGGATCTGCTTCAATTTGGAAAAGCTATTGTATAAGTACCCGGAGCCGTCTCCATGGCGTAGGGGATAATTGAGTAGAGGACTTCGAGGGAATGCCCCGGTCGTGCCTGGGAAAATACCTTATCTGCCCATAAGCCTAACTCAATCTGGCGAGATCGAAGTATGGAGGCGAAACGGGGGAATGAACCTCTTTGATTAAATATTGGCTATGGTGGGCGATAACGCGCTCTGCTTCCTCTCGCAGATGCTTGTGGGTAGCATGTGTTTCTAAACATGTGATAGCGGCTGAATTTAAGCGGCCTCAGACCGTTTTATCACAGGACGTATTTGTGAGCATACAAATGTGCTCCAAATGTTACCCCGTAGAGGAAAATGCAATATACAACTGCACCAAGAAAGGACTATAATATAATATGTTCTGAATACGCCACAGAAGGACACACCTTCAGGAAGGGCACTAATGCAACAATGAAGTGCATTAACTGTGAGGTCAACCATCGAACGATGGCCATGCTATATCCAAAAATAAAAGAAGTCATTAAGAGGAAAGAAAGGGATCAACGTGAGAAGAAATACGTCAGAGGAAACACCTCATACGCTGGCTCAGTTAGAACGGATATGGCAGAGAAAGCACCAGTATCTCTTCCATTCATATCGGTGGCATGTATGCGAAAATATATACATGCGTGATACATGTACAAGTCAAAAATGCCTTACAGCATGGGACATACGGGATTGCTAACGGGATGGAATCAATTAACATCCCACACCAACTCGACTCATCTGCTATATTAAATATGCAGACGACAGAATCAGGCACTAATAATAAAACACAGAAGTACACATAACAGAAACTGAAGTAAGTTACACAGAGGAGAGTTCTGAATCCTTGGAAGAAGAAAGAAAAAGGATAACAAGAGAAATGCAAAGGAGAAAGAAATCCAAGTCGGGTAGAAGCCCGACCCCAAGGACGAATTTCCCTAGCCACGTACAAAGATGGACAAGGAGGAAGAACCAAAAACAACTCCTCAAAACGAAAACAATAACTATATATTTCTACTGATGGATTAAAGGACCAAATGGACCGGTAACGTTTTTTTAAGGAATACCCCAAACACAATGGACAGGACAAAACTTAACACACTACAAGTAAATACCAACGGATGGGGAGAACAGACACATACTCGTATATACGGTAACACATTTTCAGAAGAATAGATAGGGACATGCATCTTAATTTTGGACCACAGAATTAACTTAGACAACGAGGAGATTGAAATTTGGAACTATGACGTCATAGCCGTAGATCCTACGGAGAACTACACAACGGAACTGCCATAAGGATCAAGAAGGGCATCGATAACAGAACTCGGGAAGAACTAGGCGTAGAAATTAAAATTGATATAACGAACATCATAATAAAAACAGTGTATCAACCACCCAGGAGAAATAATTTGCCGATTAACAACATTATTTACATCTTTAAGAGTAGAAACCAGGAGATATTCATGGGCGACCTAAATGCTCATTATCAAACGAACGGATACATAAATAAAAACAGAGCAAGAAAGAACCTGAAAACGCTGTTTGCCAAAGGCATCTGACATCGACTAGGACCTGATTACCTACTTACCTAACGGGGACCACAGCCTCAAAACTGAACATCTGCTTAGGCAGTAATTATCTCTCTCACAACTATTACATGCAGCCGGAAGAAATACCATGTACAGACCACACAGCGACTCTCCTCATCATCAACTAGAGATCAATACAGATTCCCGCGAGGTAAGAAAGACATATCATAGAGCGGACTGGGAGAGAAATAAAAGAAAATTAAATACTTATATACTAGAGAAACTAGAAAGAGCAACGTCAGAAGATATAGAGGCAGAATTGAAAAAAAATAATGAACTCGATCCAAGCAGCAGATGAAATAGCGATACCTAAGAGGAATATCGGAAGAAATAAGAAGGAACGGCACAGCGTGGGAGAAACACACCAAAATGAGAAGAACAAAAAGAGAACTCACTAAGGAAATAACAGAAAAACAAAATGAACCATGGAACGAAACAATACGAAGGATGATAATGACGCACCTGTAAAGGAATTTTGGACAAAAGTTAATCAAAGAAAAGGCAAAACAGGAACAAGAAAAATGAAAAGAAAAGACAATTAAAGAAACAGTACAACACCAAAGACGAGGATAAGACTGAACAGATATTCAAAGAACATTGGAAGATGATTTTATACATACGCGCGAAGGAAAATGAAGAATTCAACATCGATTTCGAGCATAACATCATAGACTAACTAAATGAAGAAATCGCTAAAACGCATCCCCACCAAGTTGTATATACAAGGATAGGGACCTATCGCGGTATCGACGCGAATACCCCCATGCAAGAGATTAAAACCACAATTTCGTTCTTTAAGCAAAAGGCACCAGGAAGATCAGGACTCACTAATAAAAGTTACGAGGAAGCGCCGAAAAAATACTCAAGGGAATAATTATAGTACTAAGTGCTTGTCTTAACACAGGCTACTTCCAAAATGGTCTAAAGGTCGCAAAGATGATCTTTATTTCATCAAGACTTCCTCGAGAAGGTATTCGAAAAAATAATTAATCAACGGCTAAGTGAGCAGCCTCGAGACAAATGGTCTCCTAAATAGGTATCATTTTGGATTAAGGAAGAAACGAAAGCCACAGATGGCCCTCACGGTCCTCACTGAGAAAATTGCTAAAGCAAAGAAAGAAAGGCTAGCGTTGATACCGTCTGCAGGAAAGTATCAAAGGCATTAAAATTAGGTTTGGCTAAGGGAAATACAATATAAAATCCTGAAAGTAGGAATAAACAATAAACTATAAAGGCTACTATGCGACTATGCGATGAAATGACACGCATACATCGTATTTGGGAATCACAAAGAAGTAAAGTTTAAGCTAAGAGGCTGGTCTTCCCCTGGGAGGGTGTCTGAGTCCATCCTTATACTTAGTGTACATCTCAGACTTCCCACCTCCCCTCGCTTAAGGGTGCTCAATATCTAGTTCGCTGATGACGTCACGCAATTCGTCGTATGCCCATACAAGAACAGCGATATGTAAGCAAGTTTCACAGCAGAAAAAATAACAAATGATTAACGATTACGGAAGAAAATGGAAGATAAGTACGAGCCGGAACAAGTTTAAAATCATACCGATGTTTAGGAAAGAAATCAGAGTTATATGTGTCGAATAAAAAAATATAGATACACCAATGAAACAAAGTGCTAGGTTTAACGATAACCATTGAAGTATACAGCAAACATGTAACAAAACGAGTAAACAGAGGAAAAGGAGAACCGAGACTACTCTACAAGCTCAGATCACTCAACTGGAAAAACTAAAAGAAAATATATCAAGCAATTATCCAGTCAGCAATGGTATATCCAGTTACTCAGTTTTGTAAAAGTTTTGTTACAGTCGATTGTTTTTATCTATCGAGAGGTGTACGTGTGTGATGGAAAAATTCCGTCAAACGCACTTAAAGATCTACTTTTCTAGAATGTGTCCTTAAAACGTCTTTCCTATTGTGTGCAGGTGTATCAAGATGAAAGTGAAAAGAATTGAGATATCTTCTCTCCTTTGAGCGGCCCACAACAAGTCCAATATCGCCAAGTGGATCATCGTCACCTGAATGGCCATCCAAAGATGCTCGGAGAGGCTCAAAAACGGGGAAGACCTCAAAGATCGACCTCGTTCAGGCAGACCTCAAGATTTATCACAGTTTGACTGTGAGAAATGCCTTCGAAAGTGTTCCGAAGCTCAAATTGAGTGTGCTCGTTAAGAAGAACATCACAGTGGCCACAGTACCCAGCAGCGTCAAAAGTGTAGGGCGGCAAGAGCTTGCGGTGCATGGAAAAGCCTCTGTTCACCGAGCGTATGCGAAAACAACGTCGGGAGCTTCGTCGTACCCTTTAAACGACTTGAAGAGTACTGGAAATCGAATTTTCATTTTCTCTGATAAAACAAATTTCATAGTTGTCTTCCAGCAGGACGGTGCCCCGGCACAGAACGGTTGTGAGTGCAAGAGTGGGTGTAGTCGAACATAAGCTTCTGGTCGAAGGACTTTTAGCCACCGCTGTCGCCCGAACTCAATCCTCTCACCTACAGCATGTGGGTGCATGCCGAGGGCAATGCCTTTAAGATCCGCCAGAGCAACGCTGACGACCTGAAGTCCATTGACACCTGCATGTGGGCAAGGAGGAGGAAGGACTTCGTTCGCAACGTGTGGGTGGCCTTCAGGTCTCACCTGGATCGCGTTCTCACCACCAGGGGAGGCCACATTGATTAATATTACAATTAAACACATATTTATTTGTTAAAATAAGAAAACGTATCGATCAAGAGGATATAGGAAAGGAGACCACACCACTTCTTCCCAACCTATATATAAAAATGGACTAGGGAGAGGAAGAAATTTTACCGTAAACTTTGGAAAAGCAAGTAAAAGGAAGAGTAAGTAAATAAACCCTTAACTTTTTTATATATTCTTTTTTAATTTTAGGAGCCCATCTGGCAACTGCCTACTTTGACATAAGTCGCCGTACTCAAGACAATCTAGTACTATGCTACATTAAAATAACAATATATATATAAAAAAAAACAACAACAACATTAACAATAACAAAAGGCAAAAAGGAAATGCGCACAAGCAGGAAGCATGCTTCGGCGTCAATAGGAGGCCCGCCTCAACCCGGTGCAGGAACGTGCGACCTACAAAGAAACACAACAAAAAAAACAAAACCAAACCAAACATTTAAATAAACTGGAGGATGCCAGCCTCCTACAAAAAGTCATAAAGTCCAAAAGTCAGTGTCCACGAACCCATTCCCGAGTACAAGGGACAATGGGTAGCGACCCTGCTCAGCCGTTACCGGGTCAGGTAGCGTGCGCAAAGATCACCCAGACTAGGACAGTCAACAAGAATGCACCGAACAGTCTGGGGGACAACGCAGTCATCACACTAAGGCGCAGACGAACGCTCCATCAAAGGGTAGTGCAACCTGAAGTCGTCGTTGCATTAAGGGGTAGGTCCATGGAAACAGTCGCGGCGCAAAGTCACGCAACTTTAGGTTCCCCTCGACTGTCTTCCATCTTCTATGCAGAGCAGCCCGGAAAGCTACCTGTATTTCTGCCATGTAATCGGTCTGAGGAAGAGCGAATTGCTGGTCTGGTCGCCCAGTCCTCGCGGACTCTTTGGCTCTCTTTTCGGCGCGTTCATTCCTCGCAATTCCTACATGTCCAGGAACCCAACAGAAGATAATCTAGACATCCGCCCAGCTTGCAAAACTCGTCGCGTCACGAATAACGCGAACCAGGGGATGTAAAGATTCCAATGCCCCCGAAAGCTCTCAAGGCGCTTTGTGAGTCGCTATAAATCACATTTCGGTCTCCTAACCAGGCACCTCGTGTAATCCCCCGTACCAAGCGGCGTATTGCAATCAGCTCGGCGGTGAAGACAGACGGAGCACCTGGCAGAGGCCCGCTGACTTCAAACAGAGGGGATAGGGCGTGGAAACCGACCCCTTATCGGGACTTGTAACCATCTGTATAAATAGGCACGGTTCCAGCGTAACACGAAATGTGCTCCAAAAGGCCGAACGCAATACTCCCGGCGCTGTACAAGCTTTGGGAGCAAAGGGGTGGCGACAAATGTCAAAGGTGGTATCTTCCAGGGTAGCGTTCTGGAGGGTACCACCTTTGACTAAGAGCTATACCTAGCTCTTGAAGGAGTTTCCTGCCCCGAACCCGAAGGGATTAGGGTGTGACTGGCGTCTCTCGGCGGCATAGGCACCGTCAATATTAGCTGCGAATTGAGTGAGAGAGTTGGCGACTAAGGGAGCCATTGGCAGCTCTACAGCATCGACAAGTAGACTCTCAATGTGGAAAGTGCGGAAGGGACCGGTCGCTAAGCGAAGTTCGTTGTGGTTTATCGAGTTCACATTCCGCAATACACGCTCGGCTGTGGATGCATAAAACTCGCATCCGAGCTTCGAACGAACAAACGATCGATGCAAAAGTAAGGCAGTAGCCCTATCAGCGTCTCAGGCGCTGAACGTCAGAGAGCGAAGAATATCCATTGCGAGTGTACAAGAGACCCTAAGGCTGTGAATATGAGCCTTCCAGATGAGGCGTCATTCAAATACAAGTTCAAGGAAACTGTGCGAGTCCACTACTTCCAGGCGAACCCCATTTAGAAATAAGTCTGGGTCAGGTTGGAGCCATGCATACCGGAAGAATTGCACCATCTTAGTTTTGGCCAAGGAAAACCAAGGCGTGTGCGCTTAGGCATAGCGAGAGACGCAATTCAATGCCTGTTGGAGTGGCAATTTCAGAGTTGGCATCTGTGCTTCGCAAAAGAGATCGAAAAGTCGTCCACGTAGAGTGTAGTGAGAACACCTTCTGGCAGCACCGAGGTGATGCCGTTGATGATCAGGGCAAAGATTGTGACACTGAGGACAGACTCTTGCTGCTTTATTGGGCCTGAGAGGGCTCACCCCACCCATACGTGGAATCGACCATCTCGCAGAAATTCAGCTATAAAGATAGGGAAGCGCCCCTTTGCCCCTATCGTGTGGAGAATCTCCATGATACCGTATGGCAAATGAGGTATTATAGACTTTATCTAGAACGAAAAACACTGTGGTGTAGTGCTGTCAACGAAAAAAGGCGTCGCAAACGGCATTTTCCATTCGGACCAGAGCATCCGACGTGGATTGAGATTTGCGGAAGCCATACTGTGCTGAAGAAAAATGATGTCCAGGAAAATGATAATCTAACATTTACTAACTTCTCCATTAACTTGCACATCAAGGAAGTTAGCGCGATTGGGCGAAAATCGGCTGGGGTAGAGTGATCTCTCCCCGGTTTGGGAAAAGCGAACACAGTAGCACAACGCGCTTCAAATGCTGGCGTATCAGCATCTCGGCTAGAGAATGCGGAGAAAGCGGGCGCGAAGGATTTCGGTAGGGACGGGTAGTCCGAGATTGCGGTCCCATTCTCCTGGAAAACGGGAGGAAGATCCTGCAAGAACTTGCCCCGAATCCTTTTGACTCACTTTCACACCTCTGCTACAGGAGTCCTCCTGTTAAGTGAAGACACGTATGCTCACAAAGAAGAGCGGCGGGCGTGCTTTTAAATATACCGGAACCAAGCCCTAGCTCGCCCAAATTCACCGACAGTGAAATCGTTCGGGCGGCTCTTATAGCGCATGTAGGCATAACGCTTCTTTTTGAGGGCTGGCTCACGCTTGGCTGACCACCACGGGAGTGATCGGCGTGCAAAACGGCCAGGCGTTCTACAAATAGTAGTTAGGCCCACGTCGATGAGGTTGCTGGAGACGAACTCAACAGCCTCATCTACCGACCCAAACTCCTCGACTGAGATAGAGAAATCAGTCATATCCTCAAATGCGGATGACAGCGCCCGGGCAGCTGCGGCCCAGAAAATTATATTTGAATATGAAAGTGATCAATATCATAGAGGTCATCAACAACCCCAACCCAAAATAGGCTAGGCGTCAGGAGAGCACAAAGATAGATCGAGATAGGAAAATAAAGCGGTTCTCGGGCAGTGCTGCGCAAACTCATCCACATTTAGGACTTTCATCTCAAGCTCGTCAATAGGGTCGGCAAGGACTTTACCGCTGGGATTAATCGAGTTGTCTTCCCAGAGGGGGTGTCTACCGTTGAGATATCCGAGCAAGAGAAAGGGCCTCTGCAACCGTGCCACGGCACAGCGGATTCCCCGCGTCGAAGTCAGCTGAGTTTCGAGGCCCATCCCTGTTTTCTCATCACACGTTCGACCTTGAAATCCCTATGCTCGACCAACTCTAAGGTGATGTCATCTATAGAATAGTCCACGAGTTCCCTCGCACAAACTACTTTCACGAAGTTCATGGTAGAGAAAAGCGTCGCTAACAGGCGTGCCATCAAGTGCCCGAAGGGCAATAATCATGGCAGCCTCGGAGGGATTCGACGCGTTCGTCAAACGGAGTCACCTTCGGCTCTTTAATAATCACACTAGCCAGAGCTCTCCTCTGATGGATCACTTTGCCCTTAATAAACATGCTACCATTAGTGGAGCGAATAACAAGGAAGCGTTTCAGGCCAGCGGGCTAAAAAATGCCAGGTAGCCTCTGAATGAGGGGCCCTCGACTTAATTGAGGCTCCGCTTTGCTCAATTCTGTTCTTCGTCTAGTACTCCCCTCCAGGGGAGCAACGGGACCGGATGTGCCGATCTTGGCTTGGTCGCGTACTGAAACGGCAGCAGACCCGTCCGTCCCTGCGGCTCCCATGGTGGGAGAGGAGCCCATTTTATTTTTTGTATTTTTCTTGTTCTTTTTCTTTTTAGAAGAGGAGGGCGAGGAATTAACCCGCTTCACCCCTTCCCTGGCAGGAGACGCCAGGCCAGATGGAACGGCCTCAGCAAGATCCTTCTCCTCGATGGAGAAGTTTTTGGCTGCCACAGGGGCACCAGCCAGAGGAGGAGATCTTTCCTCTCTTTGTAAGGTCTTGGAGACCCAAGCCGTTTGAGGAGAACCTTGCACAGGGGCGGACTTGGGTTGAGTGCTTGGCACCGAGCCCAGGTTCGCTCCCATGGAAGGTCCTACCGTCTGGGGCTGGGTTGCCTCAGGGACCATGAACATCTGAGGGGTGGCCTCCATGTGGCCATACCCCCTATGACATCACAAGTCCCTTTTGTCAGAAAGTCTTTAGTTTGTGAAGAGATGAAGCCATGTACGGTGACCCTCTATAAGCCCAATATTCAAGCCCGCAGGTCTTTAGAGGCAAGGGGTCAGCGGGCCCTCTATTCTCTCCTCCCCCTAAGAACAATGTCCCTATAGTGCCGCTCCTACCGGGAATTGTCAATTATGGGCTGCCTGCCTTTCTTGGCAGTCCCCTTACAAAGTAGAGGGGGGACTGCCGCTGGAGAAAGGGAGTCGCCCAAGGGCGGCTCCAGAGAGGGGGTAAGGGTGAGTTCCTTTACACTCGTAGGCAAAGAAGAGTAGTCAACACATCTCCGGTCGAAGAGTTTTAGAGGGTCCCCTGAGAAAGCACTAGGAGGGAAGGGTGCGGATCTCCATTTTTTCGGTGGAGCTATACCAGAGGGCCAGTCCGACCATAGTAAAGGGTAAGGGGAGAAAGATATTTAGGTTTGATTTTCGAGCATGGTGACCCTATAGATTTCACGGGACGCATACGCTAATCACCCCACGCAGTAGCCCGCTCTTCGATGGGTGAGTAAGGTGCCCGCAGAACCGGCTGCCGCCATTTGCGTCCACTCCTCCACCCCAGAGAATTGGAAGCCAATCAGCATGGCTGCTCCACCTTGCATACGGCGTAAAAATTGATAGAGATAGAAGAGAGAATGAAAGGGGGTGTGAGGAAGGTGTGTGTAAGGATGGAGCAGGTTCCCCTCCTCTCAGTCCCGATCCGGGATAGTTAGGTAAGAGGAAGCTGATCGGCGTCTACTCTTTGAAAGTAGAGGCCGACCAGAGAATTTGCGGCATAAGTTGTAGTGAGAGTAAGGAAGTAGGGTAAAAAAACATAGGCTATCAAAAGAATGAGAAGTGGCTAAGCTGGGACCGGAGAAGTCCCGTCACCATGGTGGTCAGGAAGGCAAATCGCCGCGCCCTTTACTGGGTACTTTTTAATAACAGTTAAGTTAAATATATAAAAATTTAAACTAAGGGGAAAAGGAGTTAGGAGAAAACTTTCCTAGCCGTAGAAAGAATAAAAACAACGGTTTGAACGCCTAAAATACAACAATAAATATAATACTAACATGAAACAACTAAGAAGGATAGCCTGAGACTCAGGCAACAACTAACTAAAACTTTCTAATTTCAAACTACATATATCATACTCCAAACTCAAAGACCTCCATGAAACCTAGTATTCAATTGCAAACCTTCTACTTCTTTCCACTTCTCCCTACATTTTTCTATTATCCTTCATACTAAACTGCTTAAACGCTTTATACTTTGGACAGTAGTACAATAGAAAGAAAATGAATTGGTAAAGGATATTGTAGAGCCGTGCTGTAAGAGTAAAAAGGCGAGGAGCAAGGCGGTTGTGCGGAGGAATACGCAATGTGTGTGTGTTTGTGTATTGGTTTGGTGGGCGTGTGGTTAGAGGCGAGGTGAGCTCGTGAGTGTCACCAGCGATGCACGGTTGTTTTACTACGCATTTGTGTTACTAGTATTCGTTGCTGAGCCCTGCTGTGTTGCATGTCGTGTTTATAGTTTTTTTTCTTTATTCAATCTAGTTGTTCTTTTTTCGACGGGTGATTGCGCTTTGGAACTTGAGTAAAGCTTTAGGTCCACCGACCAACTAGGTCAGCTGTCAAATCTACTACATGTTTTAAAGCTTTCCTATCCCTACTCTTTACTCTTCCCCCCTCCCCTTCTCCTGACCTCATTGCCGCTCCTTCTGAACCCCATTCAGAGCTCAGGAAGGATCGGGGAGGAAGCTAGGAAAGCCGATCATCTCCCCTCCTCAGGCCGGGAGGGACTTGACAGATCTTTCACTCTCTCACCTCCCAACATCCATTTCATTTCTTAGTTTCTTGTTACTCGGAGGAAATCTAGAGGAGCGAAACTTGAATAATAAATGCCCTATACCACTTGTGGTTTCTCTTGTTCTACGAGTATATAATTATACACGTATCATCAACAAATGTCACCCATTTTCTTGGTATGTAACACGTGCGTAATCATAAATAAATATAACAAAATTACAGCAATTTATCAAGCATGTAAACAATATTATCACCGAGATCATCCAATTCACTATGGAGGAGGAAAAGACATGCTGATTCTATAGCCCCGAGTTGAGGAACATACGAGGGGCGGTCAATAAGTTTTGTGAATCGGTAGGGCAAAACAGAGTAACAAGGAGTAACAAGGAAAGAAAGTACCCTAGAAGACCTTACGGTCCATTCAATGAGGGTACCTTTGGACTAACAGTCGAGCGGGCACATCTCTGCTCATATGCTTTACGTCCTTAAACGGCCACTTTTCAAGACCCTGTTTAGTCTTGACTTGAACTGGTCAACAGATTCACTGTTGACAACTTACACTGAAAGTGCGTTCCAACTACCGCAGATACTGTACGTGAAAAAATTTCCACACAGATTGCGGTTGTAACACTTCAGTTCAAGTTTAAAGCCGTGATTTCTTGTTCTGCTCTCAGCAAGTGTGAAAATATCCCTGCAGTCAACATTGTCGAACCCTCGAAGTATTTTGAAAACTTCGATAAGATGACCACGCAGTCTACGGTTTTCCAACGAGAACAGATCTAATTCGCTTAATCTATCTTCATAACTTTTATGTCTGATAAAGGGAATCAGTTTGGTTGTCCTGGCTTGCACGTTCTCCAATTTTGAGATGTCCTTTCGAAATGAAGGACTCCAAAATTGTTCGGCATACTCCAGGTGCGGTCGGAAAATTAAGTTGTACAAACACAGTACAATCTCCTTGTTCCGATATCCAAACTGGCGCGTTATGTAGCCTAGTATCCTTTGGGCCTTTTCCTCCGCCTCAATGCACTGTTTCGAGAACTTGAGGTCACTAGTGATTGTTACACCCAAATCCTTCTCAGTGTCGGTGGATTCAATACCAGTGCCCTTAAGGATATACTGAGATTGGGAATATGGCTGTTTGTGGGGGTGTTAGGAAAAGTTATGACAAGTCAGAACCTGCAGCCGCACGCTCCTGCCTCGTCTATTTAAGAAGCAGTAGCTGATCGCAGATCGTGAGTCACAAATTTTTCTTCAATGGAGAAGGTTGAGCACCGCGCAGTGATCAATTTTTTGACCGAGGAAGGCAAGAATGCAAAAGATGACCCCCGTCCAGGACGCCCGTCAGAAGTGACCAATGAGGACAATGTGGCCCGTGTGGAAAGGATCATCCTCGAAAATCGACGGGTGAAGGTCGAAGAAATCGAACGAGAACTTGGAATATCACATGGAAGTGTTATCAACATCATCCACGAAAATTTGGCCATAACCGAGGTTTCTGCCCGTTGGGTCCCTAGAAACCTCACGCCCCTTCATCGACTTCAACGTCGTCAAAGTCCACAAGGCCAGAGTTGCACAAGCTGCCGTGTGCGAGTGCGGATTTCGAGGAGCTCAACCATCCCCCCTACAGTCCAGATCTGGTCCCTGGCAACTACTTTTTATTCCTTCAGCTCAAGGCTGCACTGCGTGGATGCCGGTTTGGCGACGATGAAGATGTCCAGCTCGCCGTCCAGGAGTGGATTGAACAGCAGTCGGGAGATTCCTGGTTGTCGGGAATTCGAAGCCTGAGGGACTAGTGGCGCAAGTGCATTGAAGTCGAGGGTAGTTATATTGAAAAATAATAAAACACTTTTCCTTATATCTCGTTTCCTTATATCCGAATTGCAAAACTTATTGACCACCCCTCGTAACTAATGTAATAAGATCAATACGATCAAAGAGTATGGATAGTTCGTTGAGAAAAAAAGTTGTGCTCTATTCAGAAGAATACCGCGCGCGACTTTGGGCTCGAAGCGTTGCTTCGTTAGTAAAAGTTAGTTTAAAAGATGAATTTGTGTTTGAGGTTATAATTTTTTCGTTTGTTCGAATGCTGAACGTAAATGATAAATTTGAACTCACCAACCTACGAGTTAATTTCCGGCTCGATTCTCTTTGCTAGTCTGCGATGAGGAACTTACGTTGTTTTAGCAATTTTATGAAACGCAATTGCAATAGAGCGAATTGTTTGTTTGAGCAGGATTTTGCTTGGTGAAGCAACGTGAGCCTTGTTTGACTTTGAAATTTAAGATTGGTGAGAAAGGTAAAGTGTGAATTAGTTTTAGTTTGTGAGTTGAAACCAAAAGAGTCGATAACTCTAGTTGGCAGATTAAAGGAATGAACGACATAAGAGATTCTTCTCTTCAAAAGTCTGGCGAGTTTGTGTTTATTGTTTTATCGTTCATCTCCCAACGCCAGAATGAAACAGCTGTAGGATCCCCAAGCCCTCCCCCCTCCCTTGGGCACGTATAAAAGACTACTCCTGTTGCCTCGGGTCCACACCGCCACCTGGAGCTTCGTAAATTATGAAGCGACCCCCCTCCCCCGACCATTGCAAAATACCATGGGAGACTTTTAATATCCTCATTTCCAAGGCCTATTATTATTTTTTTCTTGTTTTGTCCCTTTTTTAAATAGCTTATCTTAAATCTACCCTCAATTAGTCAGAAACCTCTCGCATTTGCTCTACAGCGTTTAAAGCAGCCTCTCTCATGGGACGTCATTTGTGTTCAGGGTTAATTTCGTTGAGCGTTCACAATTTTGGGGTTCGAATCCCTCATTTTTCGGCCGCCAGAATAGTTTGTCATATTAGATGGTAGATAATAGACTTGGAAATCTGACCTTTAAATCCCGGATATGTAATGGAAAGCTCTATGGGGTATAGTAACTATATGGAGTATTGGGTGATTTGAACATCCCTATTTTGCCTTACCACTCGGACCCTATTGTCAAACCCTGGTATCAATTACCTCGTTCATCCCGTTTGCCAGAAAGGCCTAGTTTTAGCGGGAATTTGAACAAGCGCCACATTGCCTACTCTAATCCTATTGATCCATAAGCTTGATATAATCATGGCTGTGCTCCCTTAGTAAGTAGGACGGGTATCAACCAATTATCGTGAAATATCTCGAAATTTTCCGCGAGATTTTTGAGGAACTCATTTAACTCCGCGTGGGGCTCAACTTCAGGAGTCCATAATGGATCATCCTTTTCAGAGATTTTAAAGCCAAGATTAGAGCTTAAATGTAATTTGAGAGTAGACGAGGGAAGTGAAAGGTAGCAAATCCTTTCCGAAAGAACGGCATGTGAGAGGACGAGAATTGACGGGGTTTTGAGTGGAAGAGATGTGTAAGTAGATCAGGGTAATCCAAAATAGATTTAAACATTGTTTCGTAGAGGCAATACTTTGGCGCTCATATTAATCTCTCCCAGCAAGCCGCTATCCATGGAGTGTTTGTTGGTATAGTAATGTGCTCAATATTGTTTAAAAGCATGTGATTTGAGAACCTATCATAAATCAGGGCTTCGGACAACGACTTGCCGCCATTAATGAAAGACTTATCATTGTTGAATGTCGAGGTATGCATGTGTAGACTAGCTCGGCGTTCAGGGTCGTACAAAAGCACGGGCAGACAACTGACCAAAAGCCGCTTGAGATACGTTTGGGGTGATTAATAAGAGGTGCGATTTACGTTTGACCGGGTTTAGACTAATGGCTTGCCAAGTTGCAGTTCAAAGGATATATAAAGATAATACCCTAAAATATAATGTTAATATATATAACCAGGCAATGACTTCGCCAATCTCCCCTACGGGGGGAACTTGTGTTTCACTACTAAGATTGAAATTCGGTAAATTACATTATTATCATTATTGGGGCTATGCCAAAAATATAAAACCTGCTGTTTTTTCCTCCATGTATCTTAGGGCTCTTCGAATATGTAGTCCCGACTATATAGATAAAGAGTACACGAAAATTGAAGATATTGCTACCAATTTATGCTATCCAAAGTACTTTCTAGAAAAATGTATGAATATAGCCAAAAAACATTTTATAATTGTAAATTAGAGACAATAGAACCTCGTAAAAACCTATTAATTTTATCCTATCATGATAATTTTATGTCTGTAGTGCCCATTCTAAAACAACTTAACATTAAGGTAGCCTTTAAATACAATCATACATTAAAAAATCTCTTAATAAAGCATAGTCCTAATAATGATAATAAGGTAATTGACCGAATTCCATGTTTAGAATATAATATATTCTATGTAGGCCAAACTTCCAAAAATGTTTCCATAAGGACCCAACAACACAAAAATGCAGTAATTAAGGGATATCTGAATAATGCCTTAGCTGCCCACAATTCCAAGATGGGACACGGAATTAACTGGTCAAAAAATGATACTATAATCCATAGTAATGATTTTATAAAGAGAAATATCCTGGAATCATTTTTAATCTCCCACACAAAGGAGAGTAACAACAAGGAGTAACAACAAGGAAAGAAGGTAACCTAGGAGACCTTACGGTCCTTTCAAAGAGGGTACCTTAGGACTAGCAATCGAGCGGGCACAAGGCTGCTCAATTGTTTTGCGTCCCTAAACGGCCACTTTTCAAGACCTTGTCTAGTCTTGACTTGAACTGGTCAACAGATTCACTGTTGACAACTTCCACTGGAAGTGCGTTCCACACACCGCAGATACTGTAAGTGAAAAAATTTCCACACAGATTGCGGTTGTAACGCTTCAGTTCAAGTTTGAAGCCGTGATTGCGCGTTCTGTTCTCACTCAGTGCGAAAATATTCCGGTAGTCAACATTGTCGAACCCTCGAAGTATTTTGAAAACCTCGATGAGCTGACCACGCAGTCTACGGGTTTCCAACGACAACAGATCTAATTCCCTTAGTCTATCCTCATAACTTTTATGTCGGATAGAGGGAATCAGCTTGGTTGCCCTGGCTTGTACGCGTTCCAATCTCGCGATGTCCTTTCGAAACGAAGGACTTCAAAATTGTACGGCATACTCCAGGTGCGGTCGGACAAGTGAGTTGTACAGGCACACTACAATCTCCTTGTTCCGATAACCAAACTGGCGCTTAATATAGCCTAGCATCCTTTGGGCCTTTTTCTCCGCCTCAATGCACTGTTTCGAGAACTTCAGGTCACTAGTGATTGTTACACCCAAGTCCTTCTCAGTGTCACTCGATTCAAGAGCAGTGCTCTTAAGGATATACTGAGATGGGGGTTTCTGTGGCCGATATGCATCACTTTGCATTTCACCACGTTAAAAGGCATTTGCCACGTGTCCGACCACTCCCCAATCTTCCCAAGATCTTCCTGCAGGCGGGCAGTATTTCCATCCTTTGCAACGTTCATACCAAGCTTGGTATCGTCGGCAAATTTGTAAATCTTGGCAACCATGTCACCGTTTTTGTCGTTGACGTAGATGATGAATAGTAGTGGTCCCAGGACAGAACCTTGAGGCACCCCGCTAGTAACAGGCACCCACTCAGAAGACTGTCCATTCACCACCACCCGTTGCCGTCTGCCACTTAGCCAGTTCTCGATCCAGCCGGCTACCTTTCCGTCTATGCCAAGCGCTCGCACTTTCCGGAGAAGGCGGCGGTGTGGTACCTTATCAAAGGCTTTCTGAAAGTCTAGGTAGACCACATCCACCGCCTTGTCCCGATCATGCTCACTGAAAACGAAGTGGAAGAATTCTACAAGGTTCGTCAGGCATGACCGTTGCCTTCGGAAGCCGTGCTAGGAACTCCTCAGTAGCAGGTTTGACTCTAAATACGACGTCACTTTGTCCACCACGATGCTTTCCATGAGTTTACCGACTATCGAAGTCAGACTGATAGGTCGGTAGTTCGACGGTTGGTTACGATCTCCTTTCTTGAAGATAGGAGTCACCTCCGCCTCACGATAGTCTCTAGGAACGCATTCGGTCCGGATGGACATGTTGAAGATTGCGCTCAGGTGTGGTGACACTTGATCGCGCACTTCTTTAAAAACTTTAGGTAGAAACCCATCCGGGCCAGGTGACTTATTCGTCATTAGGTCACTGATCTTCTTTTTGATTTCAACTTCAGTGAAGTCCATATCCTCCAGCTTTTCCCCCAAGTAGGAATCCGTCGGCTGGAGGATGGGACCACATTCTTCATTAAACACTGAAGAGAAGTAGTCGTTGAGGAGGTTAGCATTTTCTGCATCTGAATGCTTTAATGTCCCCTCCTCGTTCCTCAAAGGGCTAATCGTTCGACGGATTGGTTTACGGCTGTTTACATATCCAAAGAACTCCTTGGGATTCTCTTTACAGAGTCTCGCTACTCGGAGTTCCTCAGACCGCTTAGCCGCCCTTATGCTGGACTTCACTCTCCTGGCTAGCCTCCGGTATTCGTCAAAGTCACCCGAGATCTTTGATTGCCGGTACACAGTTCTCTTCTCCCTAAGCAGTTGGCCGATTTCTCGATTAAACCACTTAGGTTGAACAGAAGACAGACGGTGGCATTTCAGAGGGATGAAACGCGATTGAAGACTCATGAATGTTGTTTTGAAACTATTCCACGAGTCTTCAACGGCATCGCACACTTTTAGCCTCACGTCAGTCAGTCCAGCTCGAAGGCTTGCAAAGTCTGCTCTTCTCAAGTCAAGTTTCTTTGATTGACTGGTAACAGACCTTACCTTCGGGATCTTGACGCTAAATCTAACTAGCTGGTGATCACTGCCACCGAGCTCTTCACCTACAAAGATATCCTCAACGATATCATCCTCAAAGGTGAAGACCAAGTCGAGGATATTGTCTCCTCTCGTCGGTTCTCTGGCCCATTGAGTGAGGAACTCGTTGTTGGCGAACTCCAGGAGTAGCGCACTCTCGCCACAGGCTGCTCTGATTTCCCAGTCAACTTGGCTGTTGAAATCGCCCATAACGATGCACACTCTGCCTTGAACCAGCTCACCCAGCAGCTGGTACAGTTCCCTGTCCTTCTCTACGGGTTGGGAAGGGGGTCTGTAAAGCAGCAGGGTCCTGTATCTGACAGGACCGATCTCTAGGTGAACGCCTAGGAGCTCGTGGTCGGATACAACGTACAACGTTGGAGTTCGTAGATTTGATTGTATCCTTGACATACAACATTACACCGCCACCCTCTCTGTCTGGCCTATCTTTGTGGAAGAGTTGGTAGCCAGGAACCGTGAATTCGCCTTCAAAGTCTCGGTTTGAGGTTTTTATCCACGATTCTGTTATGGCTACCATTTCGGGTTCTTCCGTCGCTACGAGGCCACGGAGCTCAGAAAACTTGTTCCTGATTGACCTCGCATTGAACAGAAGAACTTTCAGGGAGTCCCCTAATGTAGGACTCCCTATACTCTTCCGTTTCCCGGCTTCTTGTTTGTCGCGGTGGCACCATTTTTGACAACCTCCGAGAAGGTTGTTTGGGGAGTGACTCGGGCGTACTGGCATTTTCGCTAGATCCAATTTTATCTCTTTTTCTAAAATCCGACTTATCTGATAGGATTAAAATGTTGACCTCATAGGGAAACACCCTTAGTATAATTACCATTTTGAGTTTGAAATGTATATATATATATATATATATATATATATATATATATATATATATATATATATATATATATATATATGTCGAAGTATGGCCGAGAGTACGGGGATATGCGCACACAGGCTCTAAGGTAGGCTAAGAAGGCAACAACTGTTATTGTTCGAAGAGTGCGATTTGAATAGGTAGCTACAGCTTCGTGACCAAGGAATATTCCAAACACAACGAACGACAAAAATATATTTTAATACACACTAAATAAAATGCAAAACAATAAATATCGATATACGAAGGGCGGTCAATAAGTTTTGAGAATCGGTAGGGCAAAACATAGGAAGGGGGATGGCTTTTTGTGGGGATGTTAGGACAAGTTATGACAAGTCAGGACCTGCAGCCGCCCGCTCCTGCCTAGTCTATTTAAGAAGCAGTAGCTGATCGTAGATCGTTAGTCACAACTTTTTTAACAATGGAGAAAGTTGAGCACTGCGCAGTGATCAAATTTTTGACCAAGGAAGGCAAGAATGCAAAAGAGATCCATGAAAGCATGGTTGCTGTGTACACCGACACCGACCTTCCTATGCAACCATTGCTCGCTGGAATAGAGAGTTCTGCCATGGTCGTGAGTCCCTTGAAGATGACCCCCGTCCAGGGCGCCCGTTAGACTTAACCAACGAGGACAATGTGGCCCGTGTGGAGAGGATCATCCTCGAAATTCGACGGGTGAAGGTCGAAGAATTTGAGCGAGAACTTGGAATATCACATGGAAGTGTTATCAACATCATCCACGACAATTTGGCCATGAACAAAGTCTCTGCCCGTTGGGTCCCTAGAAACCTTACGCCCCATGATCGACTTCAACGTCGTCAAAGTCCACAAGGCCAGAGTTGCACAAGCTGCCCTGCGTAAGTGCGGATTCGAGGAGCACAACCATCCCCCCTACAGTCCAGATCTGGCCCCTAGCGACTACTTTTTATCCCGCCAGCTCAAGGCTGCACTGTGTGGACACCGGTGCAGGGACGATGAAGATGTCCAGCTCACCGTCCAGGAGGGGATTGTACAGCAGTCGGGAGATTTCTGGTTGTGGGGAATTCGAAGGCTCAGGGACAAGTGGCGCAAGTGCATTCAAGTCGAGGGTAGTTATATTGAAAAATAATAAAACACTTTTCCTCATATCTCGTTTCCTTATATCCGAATTGCCAACTCATTTACCGTCCCTTGTATATAGGTACATGAATAGGACGGAATTAGGTTCCGAATACTAATTAGATAACTAGGGTTATTGAATGGTTATAATTGGAGATTTAGGGTAGTGAGTGATTTAGTTCTTCTGAACCTAGTGAGTAAAGCGGGGCAAACTTGGGGGCAGGTCTTGGTGACCTTGATTACTCATGGAGGTAGCCCAAAACTAGCAGCGGGTGGGACTACTTTCTCGAAACTTGCGTTTTGCGAGATGCTGGCCTCTTGTCCTCAAGAGGTCACCGGACGAGCTTTGAAAGGGGGTGGGGATGACTTTTCCACACTCAGGTCAAGCGAGTTATCGGGCCTCTTCTCCTCAAGAGGTCACCAGAAAAACTTCGAAGGACGGCTTCTCCAATCCTTAATCCGAACGCGGTTGAGAAAGGCTGACGTTGCCTCACGAGACTCTTCTCCATGACCCAAAGTTACGGATATGATGTCCAGCTCTTTTGTGTCTTGCGACCGTCACTCACTCTTCTCGGGAGAGAGCTTCGTTGAACCGAACTCCTTTGAGGAAAGCGTAGTCTAACCAAATCTGTATGTATTCCTTGGAAGGGCGTGTAGGGGTGCGAAAAATGTATCAGATAAAAAATTCCTTCCAATTCCATGATATAAATAGCCGATAAGTTTACCAACTCAGGACGGACTAAAGCCGGTTGTGAGGCTAGAGTATTGGCGTTTAAATCCAACGGTACCGCGTTTGAAACTCAACAGTCCCAAAACTTTTACGAAGATCCCTCAATAAAGAAAACGTAAAGAAAACGCTTGAAGGACTAACTCATCAAGAAGCTCAAGAAGGACCAAGAAATCATCAACTGAAGGTAAAAGGAAGAAAAAGGGACGATGCATAAGAAAAGAAAGCGGAAGAAAACGTTCGAAGGAATAACTCATCAATAATAAAAAAAATCGGCACCACAAGATAAATGGAAGAAGCTGAAGATGCATCAAGAAAGGAAAACAAAGATTAAGGACCACCCCAGCCAACCAGAATAGAAGGCAAGATAAAGGGAAGACAAATGTTTGAAGGGCCAACTTAAAAAGAAATAAGGACTTTCAGTCGAGGAATAGAAAATGGATTCAAGGAAGGCACCTGCATCGAATAAACTAAGTGCAAATCAAGAATAAAATTGATAAATAAATAAATGGGGATAAGAAGGATATATGCCGTCCCCCATAAATGGTGACCCTCAACGGCCGAACAATCTTCTGATATTCGTTACAACTGCACCTCCTCTCCTACTAGAGACAAGAAAAAGTGCTGCTGGGAACTTCGGAGACCTGGCAAGGAGAAACCATTAGTCCATGATTAGAGACAAGACTTCGTTCGCTCTCCTCAATCCCACTGAATTAGCTCCAGTCATCCCGCAGACTTGTAGGCCGTAGGAGGGAGAGCTACTACTCCTCCATTAAGAAATCGAAGACTAGTCTCTCCCCAATCGTCAAATTCGCTACGCTTTCTAGAAAGGGACCTGTGTAAGGGTGCGAAAAATGTATCAGAGAAAAAATTCCTTCCAATTTGATGATATAAATAGCCGATAAATTTACCAACTTAGGATGGACTAAAGCCGGTCGTGAGGCTAGAGCATTGTCGTTTAAATCACTTTCGAAACTCAACAGTCCCAAAACTTTTACGAAGATCCATCAAGAAAGAAAACGGAAAGAAAACGCTTGAAGGCCTAACTCATTAAGAAGCTCAAGAAGGACAAAGAAATCATCAACTCAAGATAAATGGAAGAAAAATGGAGAGCAACAAGAAAGAAAAACGAAGATTAAGGACTAACCCAGCCAAAGAAGAATACGGAAGTCGAGAAGAAGAAAATGAATTCGAGGAAGACAACCTGCATCGAGAAAACCAAGTGAAAAACAACAATAAAATTGATAAATAAATAAAAGGGAATAAAAAGGATATGCCCGGGGTTTATTTCTTCTGGAGTTTCATTTATTTATTTATCAATTTTTGTTCATCTTGATTTTCACTATGCAAGTTGTCTTTCTCGAATCCATTTTCTACTTCTTGACTTCCGTATTCTTCTTGGCTGGGTTGGTCGTTAATCTTCGTTTTTCTTTCTTGATGCATCTTCATTTTCTTGGTTGATGATTTCTTGGTCCTTCTTGTTGAGTTGGTCCTTCAAGTGTTTTCTTCCGTTTTATTTCTTGAGATTTCATCATAAAAGTTTTTGGACTGTTGAGTTTCGAACGCGGTACCGTTGGATTTAAACGCCAATACTCTATCCTCACGACCGGCTTTAGTCCATCCTAAGTTGGTAAATTTATCGGCTATTTATATCATGGAATTGGAAGGAATTTTTTCTCTGATACATTTTTCGCACCACTACAGGCGCATATATACCCGGAGTTCTCCCAAACAGGGAGAGAGAGAGAGGCCTTCTCGAACCCTCGTTATCGGCCGTGAGAATCGAACGTCCCTTGCGGGAAAGCGTAAGAGGCAGGGATCAGCGGCCAGACGGACGACCAGTGGCTGGAGCCATTAAAGTTGTTCGCGGTGAACCTACAAAATAGATCAGTAATCTCCCAACCCGAGAGGGGGAGAGGGAAGATCGAGACGGCGGGGAGGTAGCCTTCAATTATAGCGTCTTGCCTCAGTGTGAATTTTGCAGTGACCAGGAAGTAAGTCCAAAAAGGGTGAAGTCGGAGGAGGGGGGGAGTAACGGCTCGCTTTCTCACTTTCCCAAAGTAATATCTTAGGAGGTGGGGTAATAATATTATTCTAGAGGATCCTTCTACCTAGGTATATAGTTGTAGCGACTATAATTTGTGAATTGGGGCTGTAATGAATGTGTGAATGGGAATTAGGATCTCTCTCTAGTATGGGGTGATTTTAGAGATTAAGTAAAGAGGGAAGTTTTTAACATATCTTAATATGAAGGCGACGCGATCACAAATGAGAGAGTCTTTTCGCGTTATTTCACAAGTGGCGAAATACGTATGTTTTTATGTGCGTGAAATTATTAGAGATGTTATTTGTATCAGTGCGTTAAATAAAATCAGTTTCTCGTCACGGAATGATAGATTTATTAAAGGTTACATAAAATAAATGGATTGAGTTGTAAAAGTTATGAATAAATAATTGAATGATTGAATTGACAAAGTTAAGCAAAGTAAATGAATGATTTGAATTTTATGCATAATATATATATATATATATATATATATATATATATATATATATATATATATATATATATATATATATATATATTTAAGTTTCCCAAGAGGATTTTATTATAGGAATGCCCAGAGGGCATTTGAGAAATATTGACTTTTACTTTAGTTTGGTTCTGCCATTAAGAATCTAAGATAATACGATTTGTGCATCACAAAGACTTCAAAAGACTTGACGGAGAGAGAATGCTTGAAGATCCTTTGAAAGAATTTTGAAAGCTGGGAAAACACTTATCAATTCTACAGAAGGGAAAGTCCTCTGACCAAAAGGGACCACTTTTGATTTAGAAAGAACTAATTAGAGTTATTCTGGAATACAAGAGGAAGCCATAGCAAGCTTTCCTCGCATTACACAAGAGTTTGTGCTTAGCTTCGCCATTGTCTTTGAGAGCGTAGACAATAGCCTACCTAGTCATAGTTCGCCGTACTCACTACAGCCTACGAAAAGGCTATATTGAAAAACAAATAACAAGTAAATAACGAATAACAAGGATCAAAAGAGATCATAGGCTAAAAAAAAGGTAATAAGAAGGAAGCGCGCTCCAGCGTCCGGGGTGGGCCCGACTTTTCCCAGCGCGGGAGCATGAGACCCACAACAAACAGTCAAATAAAGTGGGGGAGGCCAGCCTCCTCCAAAAAGTCGTATAGTTCGCCAGTCGGTGTACTCGAAAAAGTCACGAGGACAAGGGATAAGCGGCTGCAACGCCGCTCGTCCCGATACCGAGAAAGGTAACATACGCGAAGATTACTCAGATTGGGAGATTCAACAACAATGTACCGAACAGTCTGGGGGACAATGCAGTCGTCACTTCATCAAATGGCGGTGCGTCTCGCGAGTGTGTCCAATTCTAAGACAACAAAAAGCAACCTGAAGACGTCTCAGCATTGGTGGGTAGGTCCATGGGAACAGACGCGACGCAATGGCACGTAACTTTAACTTTCCCTACCATCTCCAATATTCTTTGCCAAGCCGCCCGGAGGGAAGCCCGTATTCCTACCATGTAGTCGGTGTGAGGAAGAGCGAAACGCTACTCTGATCACCCAGTCCTCGTCGGCTTTTTAGTACCCTCATCGAAGTGCTAATTATCTGCAATTCCTACATGTTCAGGAATCCAGCATAAGTTAATCTCGACATCTGCCCAGCTCGCCAAAACCATAGCGACACCGATATCGCGAACCAAGGAATGCGGAGATTCTAATGTTCAGAGAGCACTCAGGGCGCTTTGAGAGTCGCTATAAGTCACAATCCGGTCTCAGAACCGGGCACGTCGCATAATCTCCCGTAGCGAGCGATATATTGCAACCAGCTCGGCCGTGAAGACAGATCCAGTGCCTGGCAGAGCCCCGCTGACCTAGAGCAGAAGGGATACTGCGTGGAAACCGAACCCCTCTTGACACAGTTCCAGCGTGAAACGAGGTTTGCTCAAAAAAGGCCGAACGCAAAACTCCCGGCTCTGTAGAAGCTTTGGGAGCAGAGGGGTGGCGCCACCGGCCCGAGAGCTATACCTAGCTCTCGACGGAGTTTTCTGGCCTTCAACACAAAGAGATTAAGGTATAACTGGCGTCCCTCGGCGGCATAGGCACCGTTGAGATCTGCTCCGGATGCAGTAAGAGCTTTCGTCGACTGAGGGAGGCACCGGGCTCACGCGTACAGATGAATAATGCACTGTGGACGGCGCAGAGCGAGTGAAATCTCGCTAGCATCGATAAATAGGCTCTTAATGGGGAAAGTGCGGAAGGCACCGGTCGCCAGTCGAATAATGCACTGCGGACGGCGCATAGCGAGTGGCCTCTCACCAGTATCGACAAATAGGCTCTTAATGGGGGAAACGCGGAAGGCACCGTTCGCCAGTAGAAGGCCGATGGGGTGAATCGAGTCCACCTTCCTCAATACACGGTAGGCTGAGGATGCATAAAAATCGCATCCGTAGTCGATCTTCGAACGAACAAGGGATCTATAAAAAAGTAAGGCAGTAACCCTATCAGCGCCTGGGGCGTTGAACGTCACGGGACGAAGAATATCCATGGCGTGCTACAGGAGACCCGAAGGCTGCGGATATGAGCCTACAAGGCGAGGCGTCGGTCAAATAAAAGACCAAGTAAACGGTGCGAGTCCACCTCTTCTAGGAATCTAACTCAGGGTAAAGAAATTCACCACCTTTAGTATTGGGCAAGGAAATCCGAAGCGAGTGCGCTTCTCCATAGCGAGTAGACTGTTTAATGAGAGTTGGAGTCAACGCTTCAGAGTTGGCATCTGGACCGCAACAAAAGAGATCGAAAGGTCGTCCACGTTTAGCTTAGCGAGAACATCTTCCGGCAGCAATAAGGTGATGAAGTTGATGCTGAGTGAAAAGTGTGACACTTCACGGCGGGGCACCCTATTCCTGATCTATTGGGCTGGAGAGAGCTTCCCTACCCGTACGCGAAATAGACGATCTCGTGAAAATTCAGATGTAAAGATTAGTAGCGTCCCCTCGCCCCCATCTGGTTGACAGTCTCCATGATACCGTATCACCATGCGGTATCATAGACTTTCTTTAGATCGAATAACACCGTGGCGTAATGCCGTCTACGAATGACCCCGTAAGGGGCGCAGCGATTTGCTTTCCTGGCTGCCGTGCTGACGAGACTCGGCTCCCCGCCAGGCCCCAGCTTAGCTTATTCTTTTGTTCAGAAAGCCTGTGTTTCTCCGCTACTTCCTCACTTCCCCTACAACCTCTCCCACAATTTTTTCTGGTCGTCCTATATTTTCACACGGTAGATGCTGACCTTCTTCTCAGCTAACTATCCCATATCAGGGCTGAGGAGGGAGGGGACCATGTTGCCTAACCGTGAGCTCCGGTTTAGGATGATGGGTTTTTAACAACCGTTTCATCCCCACCCATACTTTCCTCACATCCCTTTTCCCTCTCACTTCAGTATCTATCTTTTCACGCCATGCCCAAGGTGAAGCTGCCAGGTCACCAGGAGGGACGGGTGCCGTGAAAGGGCGGCACCTCGCTCTGCCAGCTCCGTGCTCAACTCTTGCAGAGCTGGCTACTGCGGGGAGTAATTAGCGTCTGCATCCCGTGAAAATAATAGGGTCACTATGCCTAATGATGAGACTAAAAATTAAAATCCCCTTAATTTCCCCCCGTCCAACGTCGGAGCCACCCTCGGGCTGCTCCACTGAAAAAATGGAGGTCCCCCACCCGTACTTTCACTTCCAAAATTCTTTGACCGGAGAGGAGGCTCACTCCTCTCTAGCGGCTAGCGGCAGTCCCCCCTTTCCTTTCCCAGGGGACTACCAAGAAAGGTAGCCCATAACCGGCCGCTCCCCGTTGAAGCGGCGCGGTAGGGCAAACCCCATGGGTTGGGGAAAGGGGGAGAGGGGGCCCATCGGCTCGAATATTAAACCAAGCGTGGGTAAAGGCACGTGCGCCCTCCACCTAAAACGAATAGAGAGACCGCTCCTAATGGGACCTGTGATGTCCTGTGGGGGATGGCCACATGTAAGCCTTCCCCGAAATAGACATGCTCCTTGAGGCAAACAGCCTCAGAACGTAGTCTTCCATGGGGCGAATCCGAGGTCGGCGCCAAGCACTGAACCCCACTCCGCCCCTTTGCAAGGTCGTCGTCAGACGGCTCAGGTCTCCAAGACTTTGGAAGGAGGGGAAGGATCTCCTCCTCCAGCTGGTGCCCCTGCAACCGCCAGGACCTTCTCCATCTCGAAGTAAGACCTTGCCGGTCCATCTGGCATGGGGTTTCCTGCCAGCGGAGGGAAGAAGCACGTTCATTCCCCGCCGTCCTTTTCAAAAAAGAAAAGAAACAGGAAAAAAACTAAAAAGTCTCGGGGCTCCTCTCCATCCGCAGAGGCTGCGAGACCGGATGGGTCTACTACTTCGGTAAGCGACCAAGCCAAGATCGGCAAGTCTGGCCCCACTGCTCCAAACCCGGATGCAGAGTCCCTGATACAGACCAAAAGAACAAGTGCGCAAAGCGGAGCCTTGATTACGTCGGGGCACCTCATTCGGAGACTACCCGATGTTTTCGAGCCCGCTAGCTTCAAACTCTTTCTTGTTTTTCGCTCAACTGATGGCCGCAGGTAGGCTAAGGGCAACATAATCCATCAGAGGAAAGATTTAGTTAGTATGACCGGTAGGGAGCCAAAGGTGACCAGTTTCTCAGACGAGAGTATTTTGGCGAATGCGTCGAATCCCTCGGAGGCGGCCATGAATATTGCACTTCGGACACTTTATGGTTTCGAGGCGGAGGGAGGAAAAGACTCACATAAGTCCTTGAAGGCGACAACACCTTCAGCGCATTGTCCGGTCAATAGCACCCGAAGTTTTGCCTCCGAGAAGCGTAAGGCCATTCCCGTGAAGGTCTTCTCTTGGAAGAGTGCCCCCGCGGCGCCTCCGAGCTAGGCATAGAAGGCATATTCCTTTAGTGGAATTGCCGCGGACTCCGGGCCAACTGGGAGGAGTTGCGGAAGCTCGTCTTCTCCCGTTCCCCGTTAGCCAGATTTTCGCAGGAGGCCATGCTGGGCGCATGCCCCCTGCCGACCCTCCCGGGGGTATAAGGGTTTTGTGACCCCACCCCCACGGGATGGGGGCTGGGCGTGAGGATGTGCGGTTTTCACCCAGAATGATGTCTCCGTTCTTCTCTTTGATTTAGATATCTCCTTTCAGGCAGTAGCTGTGCAGATTCACCTGGATAAGAGTTACCCGTTATTTCCGCGTACATTCCACCATCAGCCAACTTCGAAGCGGGGGACTTTGGCCGCATCGTGGCATGGTTGCCGAAGCCCTTTCTCTTGCTGGGAGAGACTACTCCGATTAATCCTCGTGGTCAAGTCCTTGCTGACCTGATCGACGAGCTTGAGATGGCTGGCCAAATGTGGATTAGTTTACGCATCACTGGCTGAGAACCGATTCATTTTTATGCCTCGACATTTCTTTGTGCTCTCCGGATTAACAGCCTGATTTTGATTTGGGGGTGGTCGATAACCTCCATGGTAGTGATCACTTTTCCATTCAAATATGATTTTCTGGGCCGCTGCCGCCCTTCAGCCCTGAATTCTCAATCTCACTCGAGGAGTTTAAGTCGGTAGTGAGGCCGTTGCGTTCTTCTCCGGCACCCCCATCGCCGCGGGCCTAACTACTATTCGTAGAAGGTCTGGCCGTTTTCCACGCCAACCACTCATGTGGTGGTCAGCCGAGTGTGAGACGGCCTTTAAGCTAAAGCGTTATCCCTACATGCGCTATTAGCGCCGCCCGAACAATTTCATTGTCGTTGAATTTCGTCGGGCTAGGGCTAGGTTCCGGTATATTTCTGAGAACGCTCACCGCTCATCTTCGTGGGCATACGTGTCTTCACTTAACGGGAAGACTCCTCTAGCAGAGATGTGTAAGCGAGTCAAAAGTTTTAGGGGCAAGTTCTCGCAGGATCCCCAATTCCGTTCTCTAGGACAAAGGGACCGCATTCTCGGACCCGCGTCCGTGCCGGAATCCTTCACGACCGCTTTCTCCGCATTCTGTAGCCTACATGCTGCTCCGCCAGCATTCAATGCCCATCGTGATGTCGCTGAAGGCTGCCGGCTGGACTTTACCCCCAGAGGTGGAGAAGCCTTCAACGACAGGTTTACTTTGAGTGAGTTGCGTTTCGCATTTACTTCGTTCGAGGACACCGCTCATGGTCCGGATGATGTCCTGTAAGCTATGCTTACACACCTCGGTGAGCGAGAAATGGCCTTTTTGTTAGATTCCCTTACCAATAGAATCTGGATTAAGGGTCTCCACCCAGATTCCTGGCAAATCGCTACTGTGCTCGCCTTTCTCAAACCGGCGAGAGATCCCTCTACTCCGGCCCGTTTCGCCCAATCTTGCGTGTGCAAGTTGATGGAAAAATTGGTAAATGTTAGATTAGCCTTTTCTCTGGACAGCGGAGGCCATCTGTCTTCTGCACATTGCGGCTTCTGTAAGTCCCACTCCACGTCGGATGCTCTGCTCCGACGTAAAAGTTGCTATCAGTTCGTTTTTTAGTTGTAGACGTGCTATGTTGTCTCTTAGGGGTCCATTGTGCCCTAGAATTTCTCTTATTTCTTTATATCCTCTTTCGCACTCAGAAATTTGTGCAGTGCGATGTGGGAGTGGTAGTGTTTTGTGTGTTGATCTATGGGAACACTTTCTATCAGCTTCGACTAGCGCCTTAATTATATTGTCCGTGTCTATGCCAATTTCTATAAGAGTTGCTTTGCTCAGCTTCCTGGAATTCAGCCAGTTCCTCGGCGTAACCACGAAAATTTGCGTTTTTGTAGCTCTTACTAAGCAGGCAATTAACTTGAATCTGGTCCATAGATATTGCCAATATGACGATCTCATGGTCACTGGTGGAGGGCGGTTCTTTATTCCTAAGTAATTATATCGAAGTTTGGTGGAAACCAATACGATGTTAATTTTGTTGCCCGTTTCCACTATTCCCCTTTCTAGGACTGTCCAGATTGCTTCCTATATTATTGAAGTTCCTAGTTAGCTGGAACTCTATGCTGCTGGCGTTTAAATCTCCCATGAAAATTACCTTTTCCCTGCGCATTAAGTTATGGAGTGGTAGCGTCTCTCCTTGGTGGCTAGTATCCACTTATTACAGTTGAGTTATCTGAGGAGATTTATATTTTGATCGCCAGGTAAACCACTTTGAGCTCTTTTAGTCTGCTAAATCTAATATCGTTTTTACAGTCAACGCTACTCGGTCAAAGTTACTATCTCTTGTGGTCTTAGTAATAATAACTGCATTTAAATATTTATGAATAGGGTTACTGTATGGGTCTATGTTGATTTCCTTAAGAAGTATCGCTTCTGGGTCTTCTTTAAGGCAGGCGAGTGCCTTCTCATATCCTACTCGGCCACGTTATGAGTGATTATTTTCAACTTCATTTGGCTCATTATTAATCTATTTACTATTCTTTTGTTGTCGTCCTATCTGCCTTACTCGGCTCTCGATCACTTGGGGATTTAGTTGCGCCATTCCTTTTCTTCTTTTTCACTGTAAAACATTGATCTACTGGATTGTTTAGATGTTCTCCCGTGAGAATTTTGTTGACTTCTATGTCAAAATATGGACCTTCAAATTCATATTTGCAATATCCTTTACTTGTTGTTGTTTATAAATTGGGAATCGCCTGTATTCTGAAAAATAGAACCCGATATTAAATTGATGAGCGTCTTCTCTTTTTTCTTGTTCTTGAATACCTGCGCCCTTATCTCGGAACACCTACGTGATCTAATACTTGCCACTCGGATTGTTTTTATTGCAGCTGGAGCTGGTCGCCGGAGTTTCCATCTGCATGGTCTCTTCTGTTGACTGAACCTTTCTTGTCTTGAGCATTGGATCTCCTTTTGCAACCGTATTGCTTCGTTGGATTTGGCTCGGTGTTTCAGGTGTAGCGTACAAGAAGCACAGGCGAGCGGCTGTGGCTTAAAAGCTTCACTCGAATGATTCTTTTTTAGAGGCGGGATGGCCGAGTCGATTCGTCGCTGGCTAATAATGGCCCAGCGACGCGAGAAGCTGTTCGCAACTCGCCTACGCAGGCGAGTTGCCTCTTTTCTTACGCAAGTTCTCAAGTGGGAGTAATTTGCTCTGATGTTGCTGCTTTATATTGTAGTTAAGTACATGCTCGGATGGTGGGTTATCAGAGAACCACATTGGTTCTAGTCCGTTATTGCTCCACATCTTATTAAGCTCTCCTGAGCATGAACCTGGTTTGTCTACATTAAGGATGTGTGCATGGAGTAGGCAATGCAAGTATATTCAAAGACTTTTCCTGTTTGATCTCAATAATGCTTTTTCGGCTCTGTTGTGGCCTTTGCTATTTTTGCATACGTTTGATTTTGCTTCTGTTATTCCTTTTTGTTTTTTCCCTTCTCCTGCTTTCTATTATCTCTTTTAAGTGGGCACGCTATCGCCATAGTATTGTAATTCCTATTGCACTTTCTCCAAGTGGTGTACGTTTTAGAACTACACTCAGAACAGCATTTAATAATCTTATGCGGGCAGTCTCTGGATACATATTTGTCTATCGCATAACATTTAAAGCATGTTAAGACGTTGATGAAGTTGGCGCTTTTAATTTGAACTCGCGTTATTTTTAGATTGAAAGCCAAGACTCCAATCTATCTAGCTTTTCTTTGCCATGCCCATTTCTCTTAAGATAACTGAATACATTAGAGTACTCTGTGTTAGTATTCATGTTTGTGAACTTTACAATATCGTTGACTCTGACACAAATTGTCCTCTTTCTCAGATTCTCCGTACCTTTTCAGTAAGTAATTTATCTACACTTTTTCACTCTAACAGATTGTGACGTAGGTTGTGGTGTAGATAAGTAACCTACGAGTAACTAGCACAACCCTAAGTTCCCCATATACGATTCTAAATACGTTGGTTCTGTCGGGTTTTGCACACCCTTAATGATGCGTAAAAAGCTTGTTTCGATGTTTCCATGAAGTTGCTAATCAGTCTTCTTATTTTTCATTCTCTTCATAGGAAAAACGGTAAGAAGAAGAGTAGAGGTAGTTAATAGTTTATAGATGCGTTGATGACCCAGTTATATCTCTGGCTTATTCTACTAGCGTGTTGGTAGCCTTATTCTACCTAACTAACGTCTAGCCCTAACAGTCTTTGCTCACATCCAGACGAGACAGCCGCTCACACAGGTGTAACCCTTTCCTTGCTGAGCTCCAACCTTCGCCGTGCAAGTCGCAGGGTTCAAATATGGCTCCTGTTTGTGTGGGTACCTATGGAGACTTGAGCTTTCCTAACCGACACGCCCAAAAGAGAGGTGAGAAAGGAAAGATTAATCTTTGTCTATGAGTCAAGTCTTAAGTCTCGTGAACTCCAGTACAAGTCTCTTCTTAGGTCTTCTTCTTGAGAGCTTTAGGATAAGTTTAGGAGTACTTGTTATTTTCGGGATTGCTGTGAAATTCTTGAACTAAGAATATGACAACTGCCATCCGTCCTGTAGCTGTTTTTTTGAAAACTTCATTGTAACCCTGCAGTAAGCCCTTTGAACTTAAATTTGTTTTTACTTTGTTTAATATGTCTAATGCCACATAGAAATTAGAGGGCACCGTCACTAAAAATTCATCGAACCACGGAAGCGAAATGTGATATTTGTCATCACGCAACTCGATCGAATAATTAAATTCTTTCATTTTGATTTTATCCAGGTAACCTGCCTCCTCATGCTCCATGCCTATTCACTTCATAATAAACACGTGTCCCAGGCCCCCTATCCGCATTCACTCTTCCTTCCTGGAGTAAGGGCTCCGCATTTCATTATGTCAGCATCACCTGCTGACATGACCATAAGGAATTAAGACTAACTCGGTCGTCAGAAATGATCCTTCTTTCCACCACATGAGTTATGTTCATTAGGCAGTTTAGATTTCCATCGCGGTCCGGTTTAGTAGGTTGGGAGTAAAATGCAGGATCGGCGAGTGTGACTTTCGATTTAATAGTGTGGATAGCTTGCCCATCCTGCTTACGTGAAATTCGAGGATTAAATCATGCTCGACCAAGAACTTATTCGAAATTTGTCGAGACTGCAAGCCAATGACGGCCTTTAACTCCACTATGCGTCTTTTTTGAGAGCCACTAAATGTTTAAATTGGCACATGTACGTGGGAATTTTGCTCAAGTTAGCACCCAACACACGAGCCACGAATTTAGTGACGTAATATCTCTGCGAGCCAAAATCGATCAAACATCTTACAAGTCTAAATTTAGCCCTTAATCTGATATTTACGATTAGAGTAGGAAGCAGAAAGTTTGTATTTAATTTGGGGGATAAAACGCTCAGCAGCATCGAACACAAACATCGTCACCACTCGTCTTGTTTTCATCGATTGTTCTTTGACATGTGTGTTCGAGATTTACAGAAACTACGGGTAAGTCAGCGGGAAACTGTTGGCTGGACAAACATCGCTCTGTCTCGAGATAATACATTGTAGGCACAACTTCAACTACAAGCACCTTTACTTTCTTTTAGTGGTACTGCCAAAGGTGGGGCATTTTAGCATAGAATGTAAAGGGATTTAGAGACTATCTGACGTTTATTGTTTGAGTTCCTAATTTTGGTTCAGTAGCTCCTGGAGTTTGAGTTTAAAAGACTTTTTATACGTGGGAAAGCGAGGAGGTTGATTAGCAAAGTTTGAATTTGAAGAAAAATTGTGAGTGTGTTTAAAGTGCTAGAGTTTGGAAATGGTTTAAAACTTGGCTTAGAGGTTATCTCCTTAGAAAATTGTTTAGAGGGCCGCAATTTTTCCAAGACACGAATGATGCCTGTATAATTTTTGAAAATGTCGGAGAACAAGGGATAATCTGTTTTGGGTGTGATCCTTAATTCTCGTTTGAATATGGTAGGCAGTTTGTTATACATTATGTGCGAAATTATCTGGTTTCCAGGTCTTACTGACTTAAGGAAGTTTATGTACATTAAAACTTTAACGTTCGTAAAGCATGGAACGGATCGTATTCAACCATTTGCCAACCTTTTGGAGATCAGAATCCTGCATTGACAGGGCATTTAAGATTGTAGAGAAGTAGCTTTCAAGAATGTCATCACGATCTTAAAATTCAATCTAAACCTAAACGAAGTGAACATTGATTTTAGTTTATTTTTTCTAAACTTAAAACTCTTATTTTCAAGTTTGGTAAAACTTGACCTACAACGTTTTTTAAGTTTATCGATTCTATAGGCTCCCCCCCCCCCGAGTTGAATTGCGTAACTAACGTAATACGATTTATAAGAACAAAGAGTATGGATAGTTCTTTAAAAAAAAGATTGTGCTTTCTTCATAAAAATGCCGCCAGCGATTTTGAGCTCAATGCGTTACCTCGTTAGCAAAAGGTAGTTCAAAAGATGAATGTGTGTTTGAGGTTATGGATTTTTCGTTTTGGGGGGACGCCGAACGTAAATGATAAATTTTATTCACCAATGTAGTAATTAATTTTAGCTCCGATTTCTCTTCGCGTGTCAGCGACGCACTTTTATGAACACCATGGTAGGAAAGCGAAACAGGATAATATTCGTTTTAAGACATTAAAGATCTTTAATTAAATTTTCAAAGACATATATGTTCTTATTTCTTAAAATCCTGCTCACCGATATCATTTTTCAAAAAATATGTTATTATTTTGCTAAATTTGAATCTTTCCGCGCCATTTACAGTATTTCCTTTAACTTTTGACCTACTTTTATCTATACTAGTTAGCCAATAGCATGATATATCTGCAAATTATCTGACCATACATATTCTAACTGATTAACCAATACCATGCTTTGTTATATTTCGGACGGTTCCCGTAGAGTTGTCTTCAATTTAATTGTTACAATGGGGTTATTATTCTAAGTCACAATACCAAATAATACGTGAAGTCTTTAAGAACGATATTCAGGCCTTAGAAATATATATAGCGTGCGTATTCTGACTGATTAACCAATACCATGTTTCGTTATATTTCGGACGGTATGATCCCGTAAGTTATTAAATGCCTTACATGCTGCAGGAATTGAAAATATAGCCAAGATCGATTTTTTTTTTTTTTTACTGTGATGGAATTACAACGGATTCGAAATTCTGTAAAACCACTCGCAATTTTTCGTTAATGCGTTTAAGGTCACGGGGCTTTCGAATGCCTGCATTCGACCAAGTGCTAGCCTCTTGTTTAGAAACTGTTTTCTGCCCAAAACTTTGTTTCAGCGAGAAGCTGGGGAAAATATCGTTAGGGTTAGGTAAGGTAAGGTAAGGTAAGTTTAGAGTTTAGTTTAGTTTAGTTTAGTTTAGTGTAGTGTAGTGTGGTTTAGTTTAGGTTAGTGCAGTGTGGTTTAGTTTAGGTTAGTGTAGGTTAGGTTAGGTTATGTTAGTTTAGTTTAAGTTAGGTTAGGTTAGGTTAAGTTAGGTTAGGTTAGGTTAGGTTAGGTCTAGTTCTTGATCTTTTATATGAATTTGAAAGTATGTTTTTCTTGTGCAGTTTTATATGTAATTTTCAGATCTGAAACTCATTTTCACTAGAAATACATACTTTTCCTATTATAAAAATTCAGTTGATTATGGGTAAAGTATGCATTTCCGGGTAATGCGAGTGTCGGATCTGCAAAGTACACACAAAACTGCATCAGAAAAACACATTTTTAAATTCCTTAGAAAAGATGTCTTAAAACGAATATTTACCGCGAAATGTTTGTTTGAGGAGGATTTGGTTTGGTGAAGCAACGTGAGCTTTGTTTGCCTTTGAAGTTAAAGATTGGTGAGAAAGGTAAAGTGTGAATTAGTTGTAGTTTGCGAGTTGAAACTAAAAGATTAGATAACTCTAAGTTGACAAATTAAAGGAATGAACGACATAAGAGATGTTGCTCTTCGAAAGTCTAGCGAGTTTGTGTTCATCCTTCATCTCCCAACGCCAGCTAGGGACAGCTGTAGGATAATCAAAGGACCGAAATCCCCCCCGCCCCCGTGCCCTTATGAAACACTCACTCACCCAGACCCACTCATTCCCTCGGGTCCACTCCGCCAACTGTGTCAAGACCGCAAATAGGGCAATAAACGACTACATTTGTCTAACAGAAGGAGCCTTCCAATATCATGAAGCGATCCAATGCAACCCACGAGTTTTAATACATAAGAAGAGTAAAATAAGGATACTCTTTAACAGGACTTCAACGCACTGCAGGTAACCAGACATGCCGGGGGAAAAATAAAAAAAAACAACTAAAAACTGTATACTGCGAATAACTATCTATCGATATTTGTGAACTCTGTTAAAAGGACAAGACGCCATACCGGCAACACCGAAACATTAAGAAGAGTGACACTCCAAAACGTGGCGGCTACATCGTAAATACCAGCCAAACTCCTTCGTCTCTATGGTATCGAAGGTGATCGCTACTTTACCTACCGCGCACCAGAGGAGTTATCTGTGATAAGACAAGTTAAATAGAGTATTAAAATTAAAACTATTGTTTACAAAGCCAGCAATGGAGGGGATGGGCGGAATTCTAATTTGTTGGTTGTGTTTATTTATTTTATTTATTTATTTATTTATTTATTTATTCCATACTAATCCAATGTGCAGTATAAACATATTACATTTTAAATTTTAATGACAAGTTACAATAAGTACTTATACATACAAAGATTAGTTATGGGCCCAAAATAAGTCAGTGACTTTTAGGGCAGAAACTTAAGACTAAGCATAAAATTATCAAGAATAAAAATCCCCTCATGTTTATACAAATATAAACAACTTAGTATACATTTGAGAACCTAACCATTGTAAAGATTGCAAATAACGAATAATTATATTATTTAAATTTAGAGATAAATTAAACCGCTATTTTATTTCCAGCTAATATTTCAAGAGATATGTAGTTAACATAGTCAACAATCTTATATAAATAATAACATATTTATAATGTATAAATCAAGGTAGTAGTACACAGTATAATAGTGTACGGTAACAAATAAATACACAATAACAAAAGTTGAATAGAAATTTAGTAAGCCGAAATTATATTGTTTTTAAGAGCTTTTTTGAATTGAGCTAAATTGGTTTGAGATTTGATATTTTCGTCCATGCCATTCCATATTTTGATAGATTTGTACAGAAAGCTACATTGTGATTTTGATTTTGAATACAAGGGTGAAATAAATTTTGTTCTATTGCGGGTTTGGCGATTATGGGTATTATCAACTGTCTGTAACATATTAAATATATAGCTATTATAGGAACACTTTATTGTTTTGTAAAGGAATAAGGATGTTTGAAAAACAAAGAGATCATTTAATTTTAGAGTTCTGGATTCCTTAAAATAACGATTAGTGTGCTCATTGTAGTCAAGTTGATGGATGGCTCGAATTGCTTTTTTCTGTAATATGACTAATTTATTGAGATAATTTTGATATTTTCCATACCAACTCTCTATGCCATATGTCAAATAAAGTTGCACCATTGTCATATATAAAGAGTGGAGAATAGATTTAGGAAGAAACTTATTTAATTTATATAATATTCCAATCGATTTTGATAGTTTTGTCGAGATATGCATAATATGTTGTTTAAAACTCAGATTTTTGTCAATATGATGCCTAAGAATTTGATATGAGTAGTTTTATAGATTATTCCGTCCCCTATTTTAATATGGGGCAATTCAATAGATTTTTTGTAAGAGAAAAGAATATATTTGGTTTTATCTACATTTATTGATAGTTTATTAACATTGAGCCACCTGAAGACATTTTCGAGTTCTTTATTTATTGTAGATGCAATGTTGCTCGGTTTGTCATATGGTAAGGGAGTTGATAAGGCACTATCATCCGCGAATAATATAAATTTAAACAGAGAAGATGATTTAACAATATCATTAATATAGATTAAAAATAACAGTGGCCCTAGCACGGAGCCTTGTGGGACCCCAGTTGTAATATTAAGGTGGGATGAGTCATGACCATCGACGGAGACAAATTGCTTTCTTTCAGTTAAATATAATTTTAACCAATTTTGACAGTTGCCTCTAATTCCGTACATAGCTAATTTTGACAGTAGAATATTATGGTTGACACAATCGGAAGCTTTTTTAAAATCGAGAAAAATTGAGAATACAATGTGGCCCTTTTCAATGTTATCATATAAATATTGAAGGTGGTTAATTATCGCGTGAATAGTTGATTTCTGACGTCTAAAACCATATTGGTGTTTATTCCACAGTGAATTAGATTCCAGAAATTTATAAAGTTTATTGAATGCTGTTTTTTCAAATATTTTACTGAACATTGTAAGACATGAAATAGGGCGGTAATTGCTGACATTTGCGAGGTCTCCGGCCTTTGGTAACGGTGTTACCCGAGCAACTTTTAATACACTTGGGAATATACCCTGCGTAAATGATTTATTAATTATTGATGTTAAAATTGGAGCAACTATATCGGAGATGTATTTTAAAATTTTAGTGGAGATTGAATTAATACCTGATTTATTTTTAAGGTGAACTAATGATTTTTTTATATCGGCTACGCTTACAGGAGAAAAGAACAAGGAATTTGGTACATTAATCTCATTAAAATACGAAAGAAAAGATTTATCGACTATTTTGCAGGAGTCTGAGATTTTTTTACCTACGTTGACAAAAAATTTATTGAATTCATTCGCTTTTTTCTTATTGTCATCAACTGGTTTACCGTCAATGATAATTTGTTTAATTTGGTTTGTTCCTTTAGTAATTTCAGGTTTTATCACAGAATTGATTAATTTCCAAGTTTGTTTTATATTGTTTTTCGTTTGATTAAATCGTTCATGGTAATAATTTTTCTTGGCTATTTTAATTTGGTTAGTAACTTGATTCCGAAAATTTGTATATGTGTGTTCTGGAATTTGACTAAGCTTATAAAGAGAAAAGTATTTTTGACGTTTTTTGATGTTATTTATAATTGCGTTTTTTTATCCAAGGTTTTGTTTTGTTTATATGATATGGTTTTAGATTTTAGAGGACAATTAAGTTTAGAAGCATCGTCTAGCCTTGAAATTAACTCTTCGGTAGCAGAATCGATGTCATTTATATAGGAAATTTCATATAGATTCTGATTTAGAACATAGTTATAGAAGTTTGATAAGGTATTTTCATTAATTATGCGATAGGTTATTGTACGGTTTTGATGAATATTGTTCGAGTTGAAAAAAGACTTTTGGATCATGAATATAGGAAGATGGTCCGATATGTCACAAAGGAGAATACCGGAAGAGTAATTTTCGGGGTGAACTCTGAAAATATTGTGAATTAGTGTTGCTGAGTTTTGGGTTATTCTTGTCGGTTTTGTTATAATTGGAAGTAAGGAATGAGAATAAAAAGTATTGAGGAGGGACTGAGTTGATGCGTGGTTTTCAAAGTTTAATAGATCGAAGTTAAAATCTCCTGTAATTATTATGTCGTCATAGTTTGTAACATTGAAGTAATTGATTAATTCAGTAATCTTATCTATAAACATCTTTGGGTCACCAGAAGGAGGTGTATATACGGTTCCAATGATTATTGTTTTACCATTTGATTTTACTTCAATAAATAAAGTTTCAATATAGTTATAGGAAATACTAATTTCGTCAACTTTTTTAGTATTGAGTCTGTCAGATACATACACGCTTATACCTCCTCCTATCTTGTTTACGTCGCGTAGTGAATGAAAAGAGCTATAGTTTGGGACACTGATAAGATGTTTATTATTATTTGTTAGCCAGCTCTCGGTGAATGCCAAAACGGAAAATTTATAATTAAGTGTTGACAAAAATATTGAAAATTCATCAAAGTTTGCGATCAAAGATCGAATATTAAGATTTAAAATGGACAGGTCTGTTTTTTCAAATAAAAATGCAGTGTTAAATTTATCACAATCATAGTATTGGTTTCTTACGTTATTTTCTTCAAAATTTGGATATAATTCATCAAAATGGTTTATGTCTGGATCGATATTATTGAAGTGATCGAGTTGTTCAAACATAAAGGAATTTAAAAATTTTTGGTTACAAATTGAAATTACGTATAAAATATGTATAAACAGTTAAAATACTATTTTTATGATAACTTTAATAAGAGAAAAAGGAATAAAGTATGTAATACAATTGAAATAAAAATATGTGAATGCTAGGTCAAAACATGGTTTGTTTGTTTTTGTTTTTTTTCATCTAAAACAGTAATATCGCCGAAGGTATTATTACTGATCGTTCCAGAGATTCTCACCATTAAAGTCTGCAAGCGTCGAATTGAGGTGTTCCGACAGAAATATTTGAAGGGCAGCTCGGGTATTGATGACTATACGGCGACTGGAGGGTGATGGCAGGAAAACGTTAATGAATCCATCTCTGGTAGTACAGCCTGTGATCTTTGTGGAGAATTTCTTTTTAGCTTGGCGGAGGACGAAAAAGATTTTGTTGTGATTTGGAGTCAGTTGTTCGTTTACATAGAATGAAGGTTTGAATTCTTCGCATGCTGAGAAGATATCACGCTTCAGATCACTTCTGCGCAACTTCACAATTATGTTTCTTTTGTCGGGACCTTGTACTTTTGATTTGGGACCTAGACGATGAGCAACAGAGATGTCAGCTTCTTGCATTTGTATGTGGCAGTTATCTTTAAAAAGTTTGCGGATGATATTGCTGCAGTTTTCATTATTGGTAGCTTCAGGTATATTGCCGGAGAATATAATCGTATCTCGTCTTTCATAAGCGTCACAAGAATCAACCTTTTCTTCTAATTTTTCGATTTTTGATCTGATTTGTTCGTTAGATTTTTCGAGAGATGATTTTTTGTTCTTGTTTGGCTAAAGATGATTCATAAAACTTAAAGAGAACGTTCATAATGTCTTTGGCATCAACTGATAACGTAGATGAGGAAATATGGGTCTGCAGTTCATTAAAATTAACTGGTTCGTTTAATTCGGTTGTTCCTCTTGTAATTGGAGTATTTTTTTCTTTGTCTGCCTTTCTGAGAGTAGGAGGCGCCATTCTTTTTAAGGATGAATGGAGAAATGTTACAACAGTGTTAATGTGCTATGGGAGTTTGTTTAATTACTGGGAGAAACAGTAATGTTTAATTGTTAAAATTTTTACTTTGAATGTTGTTAGGTTTTGATTGATGAGTGATTGTTTTAATTCATTAATTCAAAGAGTGAAGAGATTAGTTAAACAAGATGGATGTGGCAGCGCTGCACTTCTGATCACTCAGTTGAGTTTAGGCCTAATGGCTTTCAAAACAGACTCAGTGGGAACATGGGAATTTTCGACGTATTGTGGTAATATCACTTTATATGTCCAGAAAGAGACTAGGACGGAAATATCCTTCGAAATGGTGAAATTTATATTTTTCTCAGATGAGTTCTGCTTCAACTATTTTTCTTTTGATTGTGGAATCGCATCTGCATATATGTTCTGATTTATCTAAGTAGATAGAGTAGTACGAGCTCATAAATTAATTTTGAACTCCTGAAAGTTCATTTTCCCGCCGAAGTTCACCACAGTGTTCAGAGCCACCACATACTTAGGTAGACTTTAAAAATGTGCAGAAAGCATTTGATGTGTAATGGCGATGTCTGAAATTTGAAATTCTGCAGCTTGGACTTACGGCAGGAGGGCTGCGCGGACGAGACACTGAGCCAGCCTTCGCGAGAGAATTGCGAGCATTCCCTTTACGGAGACCAATGCTGCCCCTCCATCTTCTTGTGGAACTATTGGAAGGGAGGGATCCTTTACGATGGGAGACATCCCTTGTCCGAGAGATGCCAATGAGAGCTCGCGAGCAAGCCATAGTTCGGTGGAACAAGCCCAATTTTCCATTTTTGAGCCGTGGATGGGGTAAACTTTTCCAAAATGGAGGTGGGGGTGGGTGGGGGTGTTTGAGAGGTCAAGTTAGTGTGGTCTCTTTGAAGAAACGAAATTCTATCAATTATTGATTGTGGCTGACAGTACCCGCAGTGAATTGTGTTTTGGGGTGCCACTTGCTACTCTCTACAAGGAGATGCGTAGGTCGATTCGGGTAAACAACGAGTGAGGCAAGGCAGACTGGAATCCGGGCAAGGAAACAACACAGGTTATGCTTACCGTGGTAGGAGGGCATGTTGCGGTAGTCTAATTTTTAAAAACATTTTAAGAGCTCATCTGGCGACTGCCTCCTTGGGCATAAGTCGCTGTACTTACCACTACCTAGTACTATGGAACTTTAAAATAGTAACTTGAAAAAAGAAAAACAAAACAACAATAAATTAAAAAGAGGCAGGAAGCAAGCTCCAGCGTCGGGGAAAGGTCTGCCTCCCCACCGCGCAGGAACGTGCAACCTACAAAAATAACAAAACCCCCCCCCAGAAATAGCAACTAGTTAAATAAAGGGGAGAAGGCCGGCCTCCATCCAAAAGTCGGTACGTCCAACAGTGAATGTGCATGAACTCGTCCCGAGTACACGGGACATGCGATAGTGACCACGGCCATCCAGGTACTGGGAAAGGTAACGTGCGTGAAGATCACCCTGAATGGGATATTCAACAGGAATGTGCAGAACAGTCTGAGGGGCAACGCAGTCTTCAGAGTAGGGCGCAGGCGGTCGCTCAATCAAATGGCGGTGCATCCCGCGAGTGTGTCCAATTCGGAGACGACAGAAAGAAACCTGAAGCCCCCGCGGCATTGTGGGTTAGGTCCATGGGAACAGTCGCAGCGTAATGGCACACAACTTCGACCGTCTCCCAAATTCTTTGCTAAGCAGTTCCTGCCAGGTAGTCTGTGTGAGGAAGAGCAAAACGCTGGTCCGGTCGCCCAAGTTCGCGGACTCTTTGGCGTCCTCATCAGGGCACTTATTCCTTGCAATTCTTACATGTGCAGGAACCCAACAGGAGATAACCTCGACATCTGCCCGGCTTGCCAAAACCGTGGCGTCACGGATATCCTGAACCAGGGGATGCGGAGATTCCAATGCCCGCGAGCACTAAGGGCGCCTTGTGATTCGCTATAGATCACAATCCGTCTTTGAATCAGGCACGTCGCGTAATCTCCCGTACCGAGTGGTGTATTTACCACCAGTTCAACCATGAAGACAGACGCAGTGCCTGCAGAGTCCCGCTGACTTTAAATAGAGGGAACGGCGTGGAAACCGACCTCCTATTGGGACTTGGAGCCATCTGTATACACTGGCACGGATCTAGCGTGACACGAGGTGTGCTCCAAAAGGTCGGACATAATACTCCCGGCGCTGTAGAAACTAGTGAGCAGAGGCGTGGCGACAAATAGCCAAAGGTGGTACCCTATAAGTTGGAGTCCTTGGCAGAGCCAGGGGCGCTACCTGCCCGTAAACTATACCTAGTTCTCGAAGGAGTTTCCTAGCCTTAAACTCAAAGGGCTTAGGGTATGACTGACGTCTCTCGGCGGCATAGGCCCTGTCAAAATCAGCTGCAGATGCAGTGAGAGCTGTTGGCGACTGAGGGAGGCGCCAGACTCACGCGTACAGGCGACTGATGCACTGTGCACGGCGCAGAGCGAGTGGCATCTCCCTAAAATCGACAAATAGGCTCTCAATGGGGGAAGTCCAGAAGGCACCGGTCGCCAGGCGAAGGCTGGTGTGGTGGATCGAGTCCACCTTCCACAATAGACGCTCAGGTGCGGATGCATAAAACTCGCATCCGTAGTCGATATTCGAACGAACAAAGGATAGATAAAAAAGTAAGGCTGTATCCCTATCAGCGCAGAACAAGTGCTGAACGTCACGAAACGAATAATAGCTATGACTCGGGTGAAAGAGATCCTAAGGCTGAGAATATGAGCCTCCCAGGTGAGACGTCGGTCAAAGACAAGACCCAGGAAACGGTGCGATTCAACTACTTACAGGCGCACCCCATTAAATAAAAAGTCTTGGTCAGGGTTAAGCCGTGGATGGCGGCATAAGTGCACCACCCAAGTCTTGACCAAGAAAAACCGAAACCTGTGCGCATCCGCATGGCGAGATACGTGGTTCAATGCCTGTTGGAGTCGACTCTCCAGTGTTGGCATCTGGACCCTGCCAAAAGAGATCAAAGGTCGTCCACGTAGAGAGTACCAGAACATCTTCTGAAAGCACGGAGGTGATGCCATTGATGCTCAGTGTAAAAAGTGTGACCATGAGGACACTTCCATGCGGGACACCCTCTTCCTGCTCCATTAGGCCGGATAGGGCTCCCCTCACCTGTACGCGGAATCGACGATATCGCAAGAATTTAGATATAAAGAGAGAGAGCCGTCCCCTCGCCCCCATCGTGTGGGGAGCCTTCATGATACCATATCGCCATGCGGTATCATAGGCTTTTTCCAGATCGAAAAACACCATGGCGTAGTGCTGTCTACGAAGGAAGGCCTCGCAGACGGTATTTTCCAGTCAGAGCAGAGCATCCGAAGTGGAGTAGAACTTTTGAAAGCCGGACTGTGTATTAGACAGATGGCATCCGCTGTCCAGGAAATAGGCTAACCTAACATTTAATTTACCAATTTCTCCATCAACTTGCACACGCAAGAGGTTAGAGAGATTGGGTGGAAACCGGCCTGAGTAGAGTGATCTCTACCCAGTTTTCGAAAGGCGAGCACAGTAGCGATTTATCGTGATTCCGGGAGGAGACCTTCTACCCAGATCCTGTTGAACAAATCTAAGAGAAAGGCCATGCCTCGCTCACCCAGCTGTCGAAGCATGGCGTACGGGACATCGTCCGGACCATGGGCGGTGTCCCCGAACAAAGCAATAGCGGAACGCATCTCACTCATAGTAAACTTGTCGTTGAAGGGTTCTCCGCCTCTCGAGGTAAGGTCCAGCCAGCAGCCTTCAGCCACATTACCATGTGCATTGAATGCTGGCGGAGCATAATGCAGAGAAGGCGGTGGCGAAGAATTCCGCAGGGTCCGGGGTTGCGGTCCAATTCTCCTGGAGAACGGAAGGGGTGTCCTGCGAGAACTTACCCCAAATCCTTTTTACTCGCTTCCACTTCTCTGCTAGAGGGGTTTTCCCGTTAAGTAAAGACACGTATGCCCACAAGAAGAGCGGCGGGTGTACTTCAAAATATAAAGGAACGTCGCCCTAGCCTGACGAATTTCACCGACAGTGAAATCGTTTAGGTGGCGCTTATAGCGCATGTAGGATAACGCTTCTACTTGAGGCCCCTCTCACATTCGACTAACCACCACGGGAGTGGTCGGCGTGGAAAACGGCCAGACCTTCTAGGAATATTAGATAGGCCTGCGGCGATGAGGTTGCCGGAGAAGAACTCAACGGCCTCATCTACAGAACTAAAATGCAGACAACTGCGCCAAGCACCACCGAGGCGGGCTCTCGGGCGGCAGCGGCCCCAAAATGATATTTGAATGGGAAAGTGATCACTAACATGAAGGTCATAGACCTCCATGGCTGTGCATCCGGAGAGCACAAAGGTAGATCAAGGCAGGAAAATGAAGCGGTTCTCGGGCAGTGATGAGTAAACTCATCCACATTTCGGACACACATCTCAAGCTCGTTGATTAGGTCGGCAAGGACTTGACCCCAGGAATTATTAGTAGTCTCCCCAGAGGAGGTGTTTACCGTTTAGATTTCCGAGCAAGAAAAGGGCCTCGGCAACCGTTCCACAATGCGGCGGAAGTCCCCCGCGTCGAAGTCGGCTGACGGTGGAATGTACGAAAATATAACAGTATACCTCCTATCGAGGAGCACTGCACAGCTACTGCCTGAAAGGAGGTAGCTAAAGAGAAGAGAATAACGGAGACATCATGCCTGGTGTAAATCGCACATCCTCCCGCCCGCCCCCATCCCATGGTTGTGGGGTGGCAAAACTCTACAACTTCAGGAGTGTTGCCTCCTGAGTCTAATGACCTGGTGGAGGCGCGTGGCCGTTTTGCATTACGGAAAACGGTCACGCTGGAGGAAGGCAGGGGAGCCCTGGTTTTAACCAGCGCTGGGTTCGGTCCCTTTGTGCCGCCAGCTTTACCAAGGAAGCGCGCGGGCTCAGTAGAACCTGCAGAAGGGTTATGAATGGGCGCGACGACCGTAGTCTTAGGCATGGAGGGGACAGGAGCAGAGGGTCTTTTTTAACATTGAAGTATAGGACGTCCCGGGCAGCGCCGGGCACGCCCGGACCAAGTCCTTAGCTTCGCGAAATAAGAGAAGATCCTGAGGCTGAACGGCTAGGATTTACTTCTCAGGGAAATACGCACCACATTGCTTAGAAGAAGCGGAGTGTGGCTCTCCGCAATTGGCGCATCTGGTCACACACAGTTTGGACTTATCGTGTGCGGCCTTAGAGCAACTTGCACAGATTTAGGGTAACCCCGACATTGCACGTCGACAGGAGCGATTAGTATGGCCAAAGCGGTGGCAGTAATAACACCTCACACTCACAGGTGTACCATCAAGTGTCCGAATGGAACTAATCATGGCCGTCTCGGAGGGATTCTCCTCATTCGCCAAAAGTCACCAGTCCGAATGCTTTCATGCGGTAGCAATACCAATCGGCACGCACTGAGTCAGTGTGCTTATCGCAGTCGAACGGGACGAAAAGTGTAGGTGTGGGTCTCGAGGCCCCGCCCTGTTTTCTCATCACACGTTCGACTTTGACCGCTCCATGGTCAGCCATCTCTAAGGTGATGTCATATATGGAGTAGTCTACGAGTTTCCTCGCATAAACTACTCCTTTCACCAAATTCATGGTAGAGTGCGGCGTTACACTCACAGGCGTACCATCAAGTGTCGGAATGGCACTAATCATGGCCGCCTCGAAGGGATTCGCCTCATTCGCCAAAAGTCTCTAGTCTGATAAACTGGCCACCTTCGGCTCTCTACCAATAACACTAGCTAAAGCTCTCCTCTGATGGATCATGTTGCCCTTAGCCAACATGCTGCTATCAGTGGAGCTAACTAGGAAGCGTTTTAAGCCATCGGGCTCGAAAACGCCAGATAGTATCTGAATGAGGGGCCCCTACTTAATCGAATCTCCACCAGGGCACTTGTCGTTGTACTTGTACTTTTGGTCTTTGTCAAGGACCCCGCACCGAGGAGGCGGGGCAGCGGGGTTGGACGTACCAATCTTGGCGGCATGGTCCCTTACCGAGGTAGCAGACCCATCCGTCTCCGCAGCCCCTGCGCGTGGTGAAGAGCCCCAAATCTTTTTTGTCTTTTTTTGTTTCTTTTCTTTTTAGGAAAGGGCAGAGAATGAACCCGCTTCTCCCATCCACCGGCAGGAGCCCCCAGGGCAGATGGACCGGCCTCAGCAAGGTCCTTATCCGAGATGGAGAAGATACTGGCGATCACAGGGGCACAAGTCGGAGGAGGAGATCCCTCCCCTCATTGTACTGCCTTGGAGACCCGAGCTGTTTGAGCAGGACCTTGCATAGGGGCGGACTCGAGTTCGGTGCTTGGCGCCGAGCCCGGAGTCACCCCCATAGGAGGCGCTACCGTCTGAGGTTGGGTTGCCTCATGGACCATGTTTATCTTGGGGGGAGCCTACATTTGGTTATCCCTCCAGGACATTACAGGTCCCATTGGCAGCGGTGTCACGAGTCGAGTATGGGGGAAGGACAGGCCTTGACCCCCTCTAGGTTTAATATTCGAGCCAGAAGGTCTTTTGAGGGAAACGACCGATGGGACCTGTCTTCCGTCTCCTCCTTAAGAGGGTTTGCCCTAACGAGCCGCTTCAACGGGGAGAGGTCAGGTATGGGCTGCCTGCTGGCATTTTTTGCAGTTCCCTGGGGAAGTAAATGGGGCGGACCGCCGATTGAAAGAGGGAGGCACCCGAGGGCACCCGCCAGAGAAGGAGGTGAGGGGGAGCCCGCTGCACCCTTAGGCAAAGGAGAGGAGTAAGCCTCCTCTCCGGTTATTTGTAGGGTCCGCTGCGAGAGCAGAGGGGCGGGAGACCTCCATTTTTTCAGTGGAGCTGCCCGAAGGCGGCACCGTCGATGGGAAAGGGGAAGGGGGGAGGTTTTTTGTTGTTAGATTTCCATCATCGGGCATGGGGACCCTATTCTTTCTGCTGAAGCAAAAGCTAATTACCCCTCGCAGTGGCATGCTCTGCGAGGGGTGCCTAAGGGGCTGGCAGAGCAAGGTGCCGCCATTTTAGGCCACCCATCCCGCCTAGTGACCTGACAGCCCTTCAGCATGGCGGCTCCACCTTGGGCACGGCGTAAAAATGATATTGTGAAGTGAGAAGGAAAAGGGATGTGACGAAGGTATGGGTGGAGATGAAGCAGGTTGTTAAAAACCCACCATCCCATACCAAACCGGAGCTCAGGGGTTAGGAAACATTGTCCCCTCCTTTCTCCCAGCCTTGATCCGGGATAGTTGGCTTAGAAGAATGTCAGCATCTACCCTGTGAAAATAGAGGTCGACCAGAGAATGTTGTAGGAGAGGTTGTATGGGAAGTGAAGAAGTAGGGGAGAAACACAGGCTGTCTGAAAGAAAGAGAAGAGGCTAACTTGGGGCCGGACGGGGCGCTGAGTCCCGTCAGCACGGCGGCCAGCAAGGCAAATCACCGCACCCCTTACGGGAGGTGTTGCGGTACTCCATAGTTAGGGAAGTGAGTTGAAGAGCGGGTTGAAGTTGTGTAGTCATAGGAAAAAATTTTAGACATATTTTTCTTTTTTTTATTTGTTTTAAACTTTACATAAGAATAATTATTCTAATATTTAAATTGTTGCAGGTTTATTAAAAAGCCAGCATTTCAAAAATAATAAGAAAAAGTGAATTTCTTCGCTGAACCTAAAATTGTGCTCTGTTCTTGTTTCTGTAAGAAATGATTTTCAGTCTTTGGAACTTTGCGATTTGATCAAACTGGTAAAACTTATTTAGAGAGCTCGTTTTAGCCTTCAGACCGATGGCGCCTCTTATTATGCGCAGGACGCTACCATTGAGGGTACCACTTTTGACAATTTGCCAACACGCCTCTGCCTCCAAAGCCTCCACATTAATTGGAGGAATGCCTTCGGCCTTTTTGGCGCACATTTCGTGTTACGCTGGAACCGTGCCACTGTATACAGATGAGCTCAAGCCCTAAGAAGGGGTCGGCTTCCACGCTGTATTTACTCTGTTTGAAGTCAGCGTTGCTCTACCAGGCACTACGTCGGTCACCACGGGCGAGCGGGCTGCAATACACCGCTCGGTACGGGAAATAATGCGCCATGCCCGGTTCGGAGACCGGATTGTGATCATAGCGATTTCCAAAGCGCCCTGAGTGCTCTCGGCGCACGGAACTATCCACATCACCGGTTCGCGGTATTCGTGAGGCCACGCGTTCCGCAATCCGAGGGGATGTCGAGATTATGTTGTGCTGGGTTCCTGGACATGTAGAAATTAGGGCGCCTTACTACGACGACTGCGTTGCCCCCCGCACTGTTCGCCACGTTCTTGTTGAATGTCTCTGCCTTGGTAATTTTTGCACACGTTGCCTGTCCTGGCAGTGATCACACTCATTGCATATATCAAAGATATATGTACATAAAGTGATATACATACCATTAAAAGGAGTAAGAAAAATCCTGAAATTTTAATTACGGTAACTTATTCCTTTGAAAACAGTCGCCCGCTGAAAAAACAAACGGTATTTAGTTCACTCTACTTTGTTATGTCACTACCTTGAACAGTATTTTTCTTACTCCTTTGAATGGTATTTATATCACTTTATGTACATATATCTTTGATATATGCAATGAGTGTGATCCCTGGTCTCCGATGTATGTCAGCAAGCTGACTCATTTAATGTGAAATGAAGAAAATAATTTCACACATACACGCGTAAACTCTTTAAAATCACTATTCAATTTCACAAGAATAACAGACGCCATGCAGGTGAATAAGCACACGATAAGACGTACACTTATGTGTAATACTTTTAACTTTGACATCAAATTGTGGGCGGGGATTGGGGTGGGGATTGGGGTAGGGTCTTGGAGCAAAATAACTTTAGGAATGGATTTTTCTGTTATTGAACGTCGCTGTGGAAACCAAGATGCCCTCCCCCGGTTGGTTTAAAGGGAGGCAGAGGGATGGGAGGGAGGTTTAGAAAACGGAGTAACTTGGGAGGGGGATCTCAAAAGGGGGTAAATATAATTTACCATTTAGAGCGAGGAGATGCGTCGCTCTTAGAAACTTGCCTTCAGGTTTAATTAATGGAAGCTGCGCTGGTGAGACCCAAGTCCCCTCTAGCGAGTCTCTGCCTCCGTCAATGGATGCGAGGTCCACTTATGATCGTTGTTCTTAATATTCATGTCCGAGGCCTTTTTTTGTCCGGTCCGGGTCGCCGGAGAAGGAAAACGGGAGCGTCGGGTTTTTTTTATGCCCAAGAATGCTCCTATTAAATCCCGATCACTACGAAACCCAAGTTGGATTTTTGAGTTCCTTGAGTGACGAGACCAATCTCGGGTCAACGAACCCCTTGGGACACAGTGTCATCGTCGAGAGCCGATACACAAAATGCCAGGTTGAATCAAAATGGAAGTCAAAAGATTAAATCTCGCTCCCGGGATCTCACAAAGAGTCATCACCTGTAACATGTCATACTATGTATGGAGTGCCTCTTCGCACGCTCTTATGATTTGGATGGGCAATTTTAATGAGCGAATTTACATTTCTCCAACCAAAACTTCAGGAAGATGATGTCCTGCTCGGATCATTTAGGTCGAATGAACTATAACTGTCTTTTTCTATTTTCCGGAGGGCATTTCTCTGATTTTCTCAACTACGACTCCGCATATCCAAATGCTTACAAAGCTAAGACTCTCTGGCCTGAAGTCAGACCTGGTTACCATGACCATGACTTCCTAGTTACCAATCACCAAGTCGGATTCGGTGTCTCGAAAAATCCACAGATACATGTGTAGGTCTGGTTGAAAAAACCCAAGAGCATTTATGTAGAAAATTTCCTTTTGTTTCAGTAGCACCGGTCTGAGATATCTGAAAGGTCGTAGTCCTTCTGCTCTTGCATAGTTGTCAAACAGATCAAGGTGATGAATTAAACCGTTTAACCGTTTTCAACGAAAAAAAGGCAGAATAGCTAAAGGAATACGAAACGCAGAAGGTACTAGTGGCCGATAATAAATAAGATCATGACAGGCATTGATGGGTATGGAAATCCCGAATACTCCTCTTCTAGTGTCTTCCTTCTTAGAGGAGGTCTTGGGAGAGATGAGTAAAGAGATTTCTAAAATTCTCTTCCATGAACATAGGGGAGGACAGAACATCCAGCCTCAGGTCTTCTACAAGGAGAGGGATAGAAAATGACCAAAGGCTTCACAACTGACTGAAGTAGAAAAAAAATATATAAGCAAAAAGGGAAGGGGGGGGGGGCGAAGGCATCGCGATTGTCATTGCACATTATCTTTTAACCCCCAAATTTCACGCATATTTCTTCTTAGAGTTAGGGCGAATGAAGGAACCAAGTGAACAATTAAGCGCGTGTTTCGTCAGTCTGTGAAAATATCTGCACGGAAGGTGACTCGGTTGGCTTAACGCGCAACACCCAAACTGAGCGTCGAGTTGAGTAGTCTAAGGGCACTCACGGGATCCTGCTCAAAATACTGTCATATTCGAACCTAAACTTCGTCGAAGGTACTTTTTATCTGGTAAAGTTTATACTCTACTTTCTTAAAAAGATCACCTGAGATGTCGTCGATCAAGGTGGGGTGAAAGTCAAGAAAGTACATACGAGTAATTAGGGTGTCAGAGCCTATTATGAGGCTCTTTTTGACGCTTGAGGGTAGCCAGGGCCGGTTTAAGGAGCTGTGGGGCCCGTAGCACAAGGAACAGCAGCCCCCGCCTCTCGTATATGTATGTATGTATGTATATATATATATATATAGTATCTGACCCTAGCCCCCATTTCCCTTTGCAGAGAGGAGAAATTTATCTGAGGAATTTAAAAGAACAGCTGACATGGCTGGGAGGACTCAACTTAAAAAAAGAGGTTTTTATTTTGGACACTTTTTATTCCTTTTTAAAGAACAACACCGTGCCTACCAGTAGCTTAGCCAGTAAACTATTTGTTTTGCCTTGGAGAATCTTGGAACCATTTGTTGAACTGAGTGCACACCAACTAGTATCATGGATCACATTATGAGCCACGTAACTACAGTCAGTCAAGGAAATACACATTTAAGAATCCATCGCCAGGACCTTCAGGCTATTCAATTTATATGTGTTTATTTCTGCTGTACCCAGAAAGTCCAGATTTGGACCGCGGACTGCCAGTTGATTAGCCCTGGACTATATGGTGTACTACTATAACATAATGCCAGACTTATTATACTATGCAGTATGCTCTAGTGAAGTTTTCTATATTTTCTTATATATAGTATCATATAATAATAATATAAAAAATCAGGAAAATGAATAATTATTTTGGCTCGGCATTCTGTGCCTAAGGGCAAAAACTTGATTATTACTAATTTTTACAGCCCCGCGGGGCCCGTAGCACGTGCTACATGTGGTACTAGGTTAAACCGGCACTGGTCCCAGTACACCAGGAAAATTGGATGGCGCCCGTAGGATACTATAAGGCATTCCGCCTTTAGAACGGTGTAGCTATCATTTTCACCGCTCCAGTCATACCAAAACTCCTGTCAACAACACACAGAGGCGTAGTCTCCTATCTACATACCTACTCCAAGGCGATGCAAGGGTCTTTAAGATTCTTTCATCACCGAAGGGTCCTTATTGCGAGACCCAGAGTCTCTTGTCTCTTTCTAATTCAAAATGTCTTTCTGCACATGGTCATCCGAGGCTTCGGCATTCATTCGAGATACTTCCTGATTATCTTTTCCCTCCGCTGGCAACTACTCTTGTGTTAATGGGCTAAGAGAGAAAATCAATCCTATCCCAGTTCAACTCAGTTTTATAATGCCATAACATATCTGTTTTTTGCCCGTTTGCCATTGTTTAACATACTGATCTTTCATTTCATTATCCAAAGGGAAAGCCAACACTGGCAGGTGATCAGCTACTTTGAGGACTGCCGCCGTGCCACTTCTAACCTAAAGAGCAGTCGCTAAAAAGTATAGGGCCATTATATACTGTTACTTTATCCACCAGTGTCGACTCTATTTTGCCGTCCGGAAACATTGTGGAAATAAATAATGACATCTCAGATTCGGCCTAAGAATTTATGAGAGTCGATGAGGCCACGGAGTTTTTCATCCCCATTCCCTTCTCCGCTGGATTCCCTTTGCTTCCTCGAACAAGTGACCGTTTTGGAAGAATACCAGCTCATTAGTGGTACACCGATTAAGAGTGGTATGCCATTTTGTGCAATCATTGTCGCCAGCGGAGCTTGACCATATGTGAACCAGTGAGCGTAAGCGAGGTTTAATATTTGAAGCACTCTCGCCATCCTTACTGGCCATCATACGAACACTTTTTACAGGGGTGTAGAGGAGCGTCAAACTGCCCCAAAGCAACTCCCTTCAAGAACTTCCTCCTATGTTCAAGGTAAATCGAAGCATCAGTGATAGGGTTTTCCCCTGTGTCTTTTCGGTCTCGTTTCAAGCCAAGATACCACCATCTTTGGTTCTGTCGATATCCCGTGGTCCCATGCTTTGGCGCTAGGGTGAACGAGGCACGAATTTTCTCGAAGCCAATCTCTACTCTTTCTTCTTTTTGCAAGCTGGGGCGGAGGTTAAGCTACACCCAACTCGGTTCACTCCCTTTACCTAACCTATTGTCTGTGTAAGTAAATTATATGAGGTTGTTGAACGTTTTATTAGTTTATTTTTGGTCAGAAGAAACTATGTTTCGAGCTGTCTCACTTTCGTAACTTTGACTCCACGTTAGATGCCTTGCCACTGCTAGAGAGCGTTGTGTGCATTCACTTTTTTCTATGAAATATTTTGCCACCGTATTTTATATTTTATGATGGTTCATGATACCAAGTGATGACACGGGTGGGGATGCTTTATTAATGTCACTCTCTTCATTATGAATAATAATAGCATCTCCTCATCAGTGCTGGCACAAAATGTTCTTGCCATTTTTCGTACAGTAAAAATCCTCATTTCAGAGCAACGACTCTAAAGTTCTCTTAACCCCGTTCTCATCCTACTAAGTGACACAAAATGAGCGCGCTGATGAGGTGGTCAGAGAATGTTTCGGGCTGCATGACGAAGAAAAGGGGAACCATTCCTCGCAAAAGGGAGGTTGCGTTCCTCAAATATTCCCTTGTACATATGTCATTGTCTCAACGACTTGCCATCGTGTTTCTCGCCCCCGGATCACATCCTCTGGGCTCAGTCAATTGGATTGACCACTGCCAAGAAGCTTTCTGCAATGAAGCTTTGGTACGTGGTGTGTGATGCGTCGGCGCCGGGATTTCACATTTGCATAATCTATTCCAGCACCAATATGGCAGGGGTGGTTTCTGTCTCCCCCTGTTTCTTGGGGTTGGTTTTGACATGGTGTGTTAACGGATCTTAGAGTTCGAGAAGAACAGCCTCCTTCAAAGCACTCGGAGATATTGGCCTTTTCTTTTGCTTTATCATATCCTCTTTCCACGTGTGTTTCTATTTGTGTATATGGATGTAAATGCGGGCACGTGTGAACATTTTTGTGCCTTTGTTTATGGCCTTAAGTGTACGTATTGCCTGACGCAAAACAAGATCTTGAAATAATAATTAATTAAAAAGATAAAAAACCTAAAATAATTAAGTTCTGAGATGAAAGAGATGACTGACTGAGTCCAGGTGAAAAGCCTCTGTCACCGGATCATCAATCCCAATTAGGTGCGCGGGGCACCTGCGTCGCCATTGCAACTGCTCCACCATTGTAACTGCTCCGCTATTGCACCTGTTCCCCCATTGCAACTGCTCCGCCATTGCAACTGCAGGAGGGCCTTGAAACAACCAGCCCTCCCCTCTAACTCTCGGGAATTGTACAGAGCTAATCCTGCTAACAGACCCCCCACCCCAATCTCCTTCGGTCCCTTGAGCTACAGGCTGCATAAAGGGCCTCATCCGGGGTCCGCGAAGATCAGGGGAATGGAAAGATTATAAGAGGACCACTACCCCCAATCCCCATCCAGAGATATTTCTTACAAAAACACAGATCAAAATTTCGAGTTTGAACCCCCATGCGAGCAGGGATAGAAACAGGGGTGGAGGGGGGAGATGTAAGTTAGGTAATACTAAGAAACGAAGACCAACGAAGAGATAGAGAGAAAGTGGCAAAAGTGGAAGAAGTGAAAATCTGGGGGAGATATATCAGGAGCCCCAGCAAAACTTCACTAATTCAAACTTCAGCCAACTCTCATTGGATATAAATGAGAATTTGTGTACAAGAACTTATTTGTATTCATTATTATTCTGAAAGTATCAGTAAAAGAAATAATATAGTCACTCCAAAATTTGGAGATCTTCCTTTCGGATAAATTAGTTCCGTGTTTTTTCTCTTGAGATAAACAAGTTCTTCTAATTCAATCATTATATTCTCTGTCGTAGCATTTTTATTATGTCTGGCACTTCGAGGAGCGGTCATTAAGGTTTGCAATTCGGATATAAGGAAACGAGATATGAGGAAAAGTGTTTTATTATTTTTCAATATAACTACCCTCGACTTCAATGCACTTGCGCCACTTGTTCCTGAGGCTTCGAATTCCCGACAACCAGAAATATCCCGACTGCTGTTCAATCCACTCCTGGACGGCGAGCTGGAAATCTTCATCGTCCCCAAACCGGCGTCCACGCAGTGCAGCCTTGAGCTTGCGGAATAAAAAGTAGTCGCTAGGGGCCAGATCTGGACTGTAGGGGGGATGGTTAAGCTCCTCTAATCCGCACTCGCGCATGGCAGCTTGTGCAACCCTGGCCTTGTGGACAGGGGGCATTGTCGTGGAGGAGCAGGACACCGCGTGTCAACTTACCACGCCCCTTTTGACGGATGCATTTCTTCAACCCAGCCAGTTCCTCGGCGTAATATTGGCCTGTAATGGTCCTTCCACGAGGCGCATAGTCCACTATCAACACTTCCTCAGAATCCCAGAAGATGGTGGCCATGATCTTCCCGGCTGATGGTTGGGTCCGGATCTTGATGGGGGTCGGAGAGCCCTTGTGCTTCCAGGCCATGCTTTCGAGTTTGGTCTCGAGATCCCAGTGGTGGACCCACGTTTCATCACTTGTTACTATGCATGACTCGAATCCCGCCGGGTCTTGGTTGTACAGGAGCAGCAGCTCCTTCGAACTTTGACGACGTTGAAGTCGATCATGTGGCGTGAGGTTTCTAGGGACCCAAAAGGCAGAGACCATGGTCATGGCCAAATTGTCGTGGGTGATGTTGATAACACTTCCATGGGATATTCCAAGTTATCGTTCGATTTCTTCGACCTTCACCCGTCGAATTTCGAGGATCATCCTCTCCACACGGGCCACATTATCCTCGTTGGTCACGTCTGACGGGCGTCCTGGACGGGGGTCACCTTCAAGGGACTCACAACCATGGTGGAACTCCCCCCTTCCAGCGAGAAATAGGTGCATAGGAAGGGGCAGGATCGTTGTACCCTGCAACCATGCGTTCATGGATCTCTTTTGCATTCTTACCTTCCTTGGTCAAAAATTTGATCACTGTGCGGTGCTCAACCTTCTCCATTTTTGAAAACTTGTGACTGACGATCTGCGATCAGCTACTGCTTCTTAAATAGACGAGGCAGGAGCGTGTGGCTGCATGTCCTGACTTGTCATAACCTGTCCTAACACTCCCACAAACAGCCATCCCCCTTCCTCTGTTTTGCCCTACCGATTCGCAAAACTATTTACCACCCCTCGTATTTTTCTTTTAAGCTATCGAACCAGTAGGTTTATCTTTTGAATTAAGTTATAAACACTTATATGAGTACAATTTAACACCAAATATCGGTTAGAAGAGAGGAACTGCAGGCATTGTGGGGAGTAAGGCTCGCAATCCTCCAGTTGCAAGCTGCAACATTGCTGTCATGATATATTCAACCCACCTTGTGAGAGGGGAAGAGCGAGTTACGAGGACCCATAATAACTCTCCTTGCGATCCTTGTGGAGATTATAGGTAGTAAAGAGTAGGGTTCCCGCTTCCACCGAAGTCTCACTTGCCTCACATACAAACACAGGATGCACTTACACTGCCCCAACCTCCCCAGTGCGGAACCAATGTATTTACACGTTCCAAATGAAAATTCACTAATCTCCAATCAACACTTTCACATCATTCCTTCAGCTGCCTCTTGAAGATGTACAGTAGTGTGCAAATTAGTTCGGACGGTACCAAATATTTGGATTATTTCATATTTTGTCTTAATTTTTGGCAACACTAATTAAGTTTTTTTTTTGTTTTCCATGCATAATAGTGTACTGGTAACATCTGGCAACTGTTTTATTGGGCCCTAGCTACACTAACCCCGACAGTGCTACACCAGAGCTTGTCGTGGATGATTATTGCTAGCAACGTGCTCCGTGGTGTACTTGGTTCTGCCCGAATATTCCCCCTTAATCATTATTAGACTATAAATTTATTATGGATATCACACCCAATGAAAGTAGCAAAGTCAACTGTTAGCGACATTGTGAGATGAGCTGAAGACACTGCGACAAGGAAAATGTGGAAGAAAACGAAAGACAACACTTCACGATGACAACGCTCTCATCAGAAATAGTGTAAAGGATCGCAAGAAAACCAGTAAACACCTCCAGAGAGATTTATCTTTAGCTGGTATAAATGTTTCTTCTTCAACCGTCCAGCGAAGGCTCATTGAAGTTGGCAGGTTTGCTAGAAAACCGGTACGTAGACAGTAATTGACTTCTGCTATGAAGACAAAACGTCTTCCCTGTGCACTCTAGTATGCTGATGGAAGGCAGCTGACTGGACGAAAGTGATGTTTTCAGAAAAATCGCATTTTTAAGTACATGGGTATAGGTCAGTGATAGTAAGAGGAAGCAAAGATGAATCACTTCAGCCAGGACACATTCAACAGGCGCCAAAATACCCACCTAAGAAGATGTTTTGGAATTATTTTAGCGCTAAAGGACTAGGGCGGCTTGTTACTATTAAGGGAATGATGAACAGCGTTAAATACAAGGCAATCCTGCGGACTCACCTGCTTCCCGTGATGCAGAAAGACTTTCCTGATGGAGGCGGCATTTTCCAGCAGGATCTGGCTCCGTGCCATACTTCCTAAATGATGCGCACATTCTTCGAAAAAAGTGAACTTACCGTTATACATTGGCATGGGAATTCTCCTGAACTAAACTCCATCGATAACACTGGGGAACAATGTATTTGGTGAATTGACAAAAGTACATTTTCCTACATAATTCGAGCATACTGAATTCAAATCTGAAATCAGATTATCTCTAAATGCTATAGATTTGTCGTAATATCAATAACTAATATTATACAATAGTTTTCATTTTATCCCGCCTATCATCATGCCCTGAAGTAATTTTGAATCATCCCTTTGCGTTATTTATAGTAAAGCAGGTTTTCTTGCACAAACATTTTATTGCATATGAGAAGAAACTTAAATTACACATTAGGATTACAAATACTGTAACCAAATAGATGCTAATTTATTAATGACCATACATCAAGCTGGAGGACCTCTTCTTGATTTCAATCAGGCAAGAATTTGCGTTTGTAACTCTTTCTCTTGTAAGTCTTCTCTGGCTGATCTCTTCTAATCTGCCAGCAGTAGTCCGCCATCATGTGGCTATCCCAGTGACCTTGGTAGCGCTCTTCCATTGTCATCAAATCCTGATGGAAGCGTTCCCCTTGTTCGTCGCTCACGGCTCCCAGATTATCTGGGAATTGGTCGAGGTGACTATTTAGGAAATGCAGCTTCACACTCATGTTGCATCCCAGATCACGATATGCTAAATCATATTAGTAACCAGATCCTCGTAGTTATGCCCTTTTTTGTTTCCCAAGAAGTTACGAACAACGGCAGAAAATGAGAGCCAGGCTGCCTTCTCTTTTTCATTCATGGTGTTCACGAATCTACAGTAGAATCACTCAGAAGTCTTCGGATTTGGGGACCATCAAATACTCCTGCTTTTATTTTTTCTTATGACAAAGCAGGAAACGCCGATACTATGTACTGAAAACAATCATTGTCAGTGCTCAATGACTTGACATACTGCTTCATCAATCCAAGTTTGAGATAAAGTGGAGGGAAAACGATCTTCTCTCGACTTACGATTGGCTAATTAACAAAGTTTGGCATCCCTGCTTCCAAAGTTTCCCGAACTGGCCAATCTTTTGGGGACCAGTGTTTGTCACGGGCTCAACTGTCCCACATACAGATATAGCATGAAAACTTTGTATATCCCTTCTGCTGGCCAAGAAGGAAGTTGACCATCTTAAGGTCTACACATATGATCCAATTGTCTTCATGGTACTTAAGTAAATCCATGACCATTCTTATGTAATCGTGAGTTTCTCGCAGATGAACAGAGTGACCGAGGGGAACTGCACCAAAGTCATTGCTACTAGGCAAAAGGACACACTTGAGGCTACCATTGGAGCTATCCAAACAGTCTCCACTCAGCAGGGCTATAGGTACCAAGTTCCAACTCGGTAAACAGACCAGGAACATCGTGGCAGTACACAAATTGTTTGTCGTCAGAGAAATACTTAACAAATTTACTCTTCCTTGTTCGGTAATATGATACCCATACTGACCTGTCAAGCATATCTTTCACTCAAACTGGAGGCTCAAAGTTCTGCAGCTTTCTTGGAGAGCGCCAAATCACGTATCAAGTCATTCAAATCCTCTCGATTGAAACAGTGAGGAGCTAATGATTGATCAGCATCTGATGATGAATCTGCAGACTTTGAATCCATTCCGTGGACGTCCATATCAGGTACATCATTTTCATCTTTGGAGGAAGCATATCCACTGAAAATCGGAACTGGTAAAGACTTAGAATAAGGTACTGGCCGGATCGCCGAGGGAATGTTGGGGTAGTCGATCTTGTGCCGATTTTTCTTGCCAATCCCTTTAGTATTCACCAGACAGAAATAACAGTCCGATACATGATCCTTTGGCTCTCAGCATGTCAGGCCTACTTCTTATCTTGATCGCCAAGAGTAACATTAAATATGCCTTATAAGTGCAGATCACAAAGTTTGATATATTGTGCCTTTGACGAACTAGCATATAACAGCCACATAAGTAGCAGAAGGCGTCTGGATCATTAACGCAATTTCCTCTTGACGAAGTCATCAGCCTAACATGAGACCTGAAAAAAGAAACAATAATGTCAATATTTTGCACAATAACACTTATTAATATCTTCCAAAGGCAACGGTCATGCCTGACAAACCTTCTGGAATTCTTTCACTTCGTTTTCAGTGAGCACGATCGGGACAAGGCGGTGGATGTGGTTTACTTAGACTTTCAGAAAGCCTTTGAAAGGTACCACACCGCCGCCTTCTCCAGAAAGTGCGAGCGCTGGGCGTGAACGGAAAAGTAGCTGGCTGGATCGAGAACTGGCTAAGGGGCAGACGGCAACGGGTAGTGGTAAATGGAAAGGCTTCTGAGTGGGTGCCCGTTACTAGCGGGGTGCCTCAAGGTTCTGTCCTGGGACCACTACTATTCATCATCTACGTCAACGACAAAAACGGTGACATGGTTGCCAAGATTTCCAAATTTGCCGACGATACCAAGTTTGGTATTAACGTTGCAAAGCATGGAAATACTGCCCGCCTGCAGGAAGAGCTTGTGAAGATTGGGGAGTGGTCGAACACGTGGCAAATGTCTTTTAACGTGAACAAATGCAAAGTAATGCATATCGGCCACCGAAACCCCAAATCTCAGTATATCCTTAAGGGCACTGCTCTTGAATCGAGTGACACTGAGAAGGACTTGGGTGTTACTATCACTAGCGACCTCAAGTTCTCGAAACAGTGCATCGAGGCAGAGAAGAAAGCTCAAAGTATGTTAGGCTACATAAAGCGCCAGTTTGGATACCGTAACAAGGAGATAGTACTTTGTCTGTACAACTCCCTGGTTTGGCCGCACCTGGAGTATGCCGTACAATTTTGGAGTCCTTCGTTTCGAAAGGACATCGCAAGGTTGGAACGCGTACAAGCTAGGGCAACCAAACTGATTCCCTCTATCCGACATAAAAGTTATGAGGATAGACTAAGGGAATTAGATCTGTTCTCGCTGGAAACCCGTAGACTGCGTGGTCAGCTCATCGAAGTTTTCAAAATACTTTGAGGGTTCGACAATGTTGACTACCGCGATATTTTTACACTGAGTGAGAACAGAACGCGCAATCACGGCTTCAAACTTGAACTGAAGCGTTACAACCACAATATGTGTGGAAATTTTTTAACCTACAGTATCTGCGGTAAGGGGAACGCACTTCCCGTGGACATTGTCAACAGTGAATCTGTTGACCAGTTCGAGTCAAAACCAGACAAAGTCTTGAAAAGTGGCCGTTTAGGGACGCAAAACAATTGAGCAGTCATGTGCCTGCTCGATTGATAGTCCAAAGGTACCCTCTTTGAATGGAACGTAAGGTCTCCTAGGGTACTTACTTTCCTTGTTACTCCTTGTTACTGTTAATTATTTGCTTTCTACAAGCACCCTCTCTGTCCGTCCGAAGGGCAGTTTTCGTTAAACAAGAAAATAGAAATTACAGAACAACTATAGCATGTAGGTAAAAATGGATTATATATTTGAAATCAGCATGAAATATCGAATTAAAATTGGCATATAAATTTAAGTCACCAGAAAATGTGATTAAAATTGTTCTTCTGTGTAATCTATGGTCTATAATTAAACGTAGAATCGAGGAAACCGACTGTTCGACGATACAGAAGATGATTTGTGCTGTTATCAATGTCTTGTACTATAACAGAGAACTGGCCGAAATGTGTTCGAATTTGGTTGAATTTACGCCAGAGCGAGTGAAGCAGGTTCTAAAAGCAAAGGGCGATCATATTTCATATTAAATGTACCATTTATCTTATCATTGACGTATTCTTTTAAAATATGAAAAACAATTATCAAATAATTGTATTATTTCACCACTGTCCAAACTAATTTGCACACTATTGTATTAATTAAAACGAAGACACTTTGTCAAAGATTTCTCGGCATACAAGAAAACAAATAATGGCTGCTCTATTGAAAAAGAGAGAAGGACAAACAAAAGATATTATTAAGCTCGCAAAGCGCACATATTTCAAAGAGAATCCAAAGGTTTTTTCTTAATCTGTAAACAAAGAAGAGACAAGTAATATTGGTTTATTAAAAAATCCAAGTCGAGACCCAACTAGCCGGCGACAAGTTATGGCCGAAAAGATCATTCGGAACAGTTGTTACCTAAGAAACCTGGGAATTCATTCCAATTTTCTAGTCATGGCTGTCATTTGACCAGAGTGTAATACTCAATAGTATATAAGTTAATGATAAAGATAATGGTTATTACATAGATAAACTAAAATCTACCGAAACAGTAAAGCCAGACATGATTTATCTTTGCCACCTTAAACATTCAAATGAGTAATTTTTAGACCCCTGAGTAAAGTATTCAATAGATCTCTAGAAGAAGGGGTCGTCGTTCCAGAAATATTCAAATTAGCTAATCTTATTTCCCTTTTAAAATGGGAAGTAGTCGAAATCTCGATAGCCCAAGTTTAAGTCGAAACAAATCAGTTTTCAAAAAACAAAACAAAAACAAATTGTGCCATACTAATTTGCTGGAGTTTTTTTTTATAAGATCCTGACACAAACTAAGCAGGAGACACGAGCGACCTCCGTTTTCAGAAATATGTGAATAAGTAAAGTCCCACAGCGACGGCTGACAAAAAAGGTCGATACTCACCGTATCGGTGGAATCTTGGTCACGTGAGTGGAAGAGTGGTGGGTACTTACTATATTGTGTTGTTCTTCAGGGACATGTACAACCACTAAACACACCCTTCACCTCACTGAGGCATTTGCACATCCACCCATGGGATGTGGCTGTGTTCCTGGGGCCACCCCCTTCACTATGGCTCTCTTCAGACCTGTCAGAATCATGGTGCATGGAGTATTCCAACGATATTTCTACAGCCACCTGCCCGCGAGGTTATTTGTTCATCTACATTCCGAGAGGGGCGAGGTGGTGGCGTAAGTGTAATCGACTCCTTCCACCTCTCCAACTCTCTCATTCCGTTAAACACCCTCAACACAATCGATGTTCCACGTCCACTTTGGCTCTGAAACACACACTCAAATTCATATTATTTCTCACCTTCACAATCATCCTTTTACCACCTTCTTTGATGAATGGTAAATTTATCAACCTGCTGTTTTCTAACCCTTCATCAACTTATCCTTGGCAATATTAATATCCTCCACCATACACTCTCATATCACCGACTTCTCAATATTTTCAAACTTTATTCTCTCACTTAATTTGTCTCATGACATAGCCACACAGGGAAATATGCTTTATCTTGTTGCTTTCTCACCATTTCATAACTTCTCCATCAACGCCCCCTCTCCCTGCTTGCTACCATGTCTACCTATCGTCGGCTTTCTTCCATTCACCAATAACTAATGACCGCTCATCTTACCTCTCTCTTTCCCTCACTGCATCACACTACTCCTACCACCGATCTCAACAAGTCCTTTCGCTCTTTAATAGGTCCTACCCTCCTGCCTTCACGCCCATGGGCAGGTGTTCTCTCCACATCCCATAAGTTCTTTAATTCGATTTGAATGCATAGAAAAACAGGCGGTTTAGGGCTGCTCGCGATGGAAGCACTGTAAGGCAACAGCTGCTCTTGCCCACTCCCCTGTTACTCACTCCCACACCGCCCCCCTCCATGTCTGATTGTGGAGCACACCCCCGCCGTATCCGCATTCATAACAAACGCTATTCAAGCTGCTTATTTCTTCTCTCTTCCTCTATGATACCTCGGTCCCCTCCCCCCCCTCACCCATGTCATAATTTTACCTTTATTCTTACATGATACTTCATAGCTCTTCTGGGATTAACTCTGCCCTTGTTCCTAACTACTAGGTAATTTCCCTCCTCTCCCCAATTCTTCAAAGCCTCATATCCTCTCTCTCGCCTTTCTGTCCCATGAGGAACTGACCTCCCTTTTCCCTTACTAAAGACCTCTTACCCCTTTCCCTCAGATCAATCTTAGACAAGGACCCCCAGCCTATGTTAGGGGTCATTATCTAGGAATGATCTTTTGGAGGGATCATTACTTAAGATTGATTTTCTTTAAATAAGTAGTAATAATTGAAAATATGATTAAGATAAATATATAAAGTATAAATGATACTTAGGATTGAATTTGGTTAGGTTAGGTTAGGTTCAAATCACCAAACCTAACATAACCTAACCTGACTTAATTTAACCTATGCGGCAAGATCGATTCAGTATGAGTGGATTTGAAAATTTATACCATCATATTTCTTTTTTATCTCTTGGATTAATATTTTACTTTTTTGGCAGTTTAATTTGTTTATGCAATCTTTTGTTCTTTAATATACGTTATTTTACCGGGGGTCATCAAATATGATTGATATCTTGGGGGGAAGAATCGTCTAAGATTGAAATTTCTTGGTTATTAATTGTTCAGTTATTTCCTCTCTATTCTCTCCCTATTTTGCTCCCATTGGCGTCTTTAACCTCCTCTGGTGTGGTGTCATCTGATTCCTACCCCACTCCAGTTCGAAGCGTCCCGTGACCTCGTCTGCTGAGATTATTAAAAATCATCTCTTTCTCTCGGTGGCATCATCGCCGAAATGGCGTTCCAACAATTTTCTCGAATTCGATGAGGACAAAACTGAGGAGGTGATGGTGGATAATACGTCGGCTGTAACCTACTACAATAACTACTTATACTTTTTGTGACTTTGGTTGCTACTGGTGGTGCGTGAGAATGGGGGGGCTACGACATTGCCCCCCCCAAAAAAAAAAAAATCTGGGCTTCTACTTCGATAATCTCACATTTTAAAACTCATTTTGCTAATGACTGCGAATCCTGTTTCTTTAATCTCAGCCGCATCCACAGTAGTTTCGGATTGCTTTTGTTGCCTACCTTTTGTATCTCCCTTCTCACTCTACCCCCAACAAGGGGGAGTGGGCAACCGTGTAGACCTATACCTGCCTGCTAGCTGGAAGAGCGGCCTGCCTTCCAACTCCAAGTGCCCGCGGCAGGCTCTGGCTAGATTGAGACTACCTGAGCTTCATTCCTTTTAGTTCGCCGACCAGCCTTCCTACTTCCATGCATGGTCTGTTCCAGAAGCGGGTTTACTCCTCTTTATAGGTTCTGGTTTGTGTGGGGGGGGGGAACATGTCTGCAACCTTGTTGCAGCTGACATCTGGAGGATCATGAGCCCTTTAGGCTTCAGCCCTAGCAGTTTCCTTCCCCTCCTCCGAGCCCCAATGTCTGCAGAAGGTTATGCCGCTAAAATCTCCCCTATATTTGAACTCCCTCCATCCTCACATTTTCTTTACAGATTTCTCTTTGCCAATTTTCTGCAAAAGTTGCCCTCGTTGCTATTTAGAATAAAATGTCCATCATTAGCTCCCCCCGCCTCCCTCGGTACACTGCGCTGGATGAGCGTCGCATCGTCCCGGCCCTAGTGCCAATAGGAAAGGCGTGGATCACAGGGTGGAATTGAAATCTTTAAGGGGGCATCAGGAAGCTGGTGCGTCCCCCTTTTCCCCCTGAGCCCCCCCTTTATTAAAATTATCTTCTCTTTATCTTCTTTAACTAAATCTAACGACCTGACCAGCTACCCCGTGACCTGCTAGAAAAGAGGATTTGAAACCTCTCTAAACTTCGACCGCAGGTTGTTAGAGACTAGGACTTGAGGGGTTCTGAGTGTTGGGGTGCGATTAAAGGCAAGATCGTTTTTGGCCTAATTAATAACCCTGCGGCTAATGGGTTTACCACCTGCCCCCACCCCTGCATCATTCTCGGGTGCAGAAGATGGCACTGCCTCCGACGGCGGCTTTCCTACCTCGTTGGCTGCCAAGCCTACTAAAAAGTCTCCGGTCCCGTCTTTGGGTTTACCACATGACAGGTCTTCCGAGCCTGGCCGTCTTGTCGACGATTAGTACCACTTAGTAAGGGATCTACTCTCTCGCTCTGCCTCTCTGGCTGCCCTGTTGGGAGTTGTGGCCTTTAAGGAGTGACCGTCCGCTGGGCAACTTCCGGTCGGTGTGTGTGTGTTGCCAAACAAGCGCGAACCCAAAATTTAACGCCCCCGATTTCGCAAAACTTTATCTAGTCTTGACTTGAACTGGTCAACAGATTCACTGTTGACAACTTTCGTCGGAAGTGCGTTCCAACTACCGCAGATACTGTAAGTGAAGAATTTCCCACACAGATCACGGTGGTATCGCTTGAGTTCAAGTTTAAAGCCGTGATTTCTTCTTCTTCCCTCGCTGAGCTGGAAAATATCCCCGTAGTCCAGTTTGACCAAGCCTCGAAGTATTTTAAACACTTCGATAAGCTGACTACGTAGTCTCCAGATCTCCGGCGAGAACATATCTAATTCCCTTAGTCTATCTTCAAAACTTTTATGTTTGATAGAGGGAATCAGTTTGGTTGCCCTGGCTTGCACGCGTTCCAATCTCGCGATGTCCTTTCGAAATGAAGGACTCCAAAATTGTACGGCATACTCCAGGTGCGGTCGGACGAGGGAGTTGTACAGACACAGTACTATCTCCTTGTTTTGATATCCAAACTGTCGCTTTATATACCCTTACAACCTTTGGGCTTTCTTCTCCACCTTAATACACTATTTCGAGAACTTGAGGTCACTCGTGATAGTTACACCCAAGTCCTTCTCAGTGTCACTCGATTCAAGAGCAGTGCCCTCAAGGATATAGGGTGATTGAGGATTTCGGTGGCCGATATGCATCACTTTCCATTTGTTTTCGTTCAAAGGCCTTTGCCACGTATCAGACCACTCCCCAATCTTTCGAAGATCATCTTGCAGGCGGGCAGTATTTCCATCCTTACGTTCATACCAAGCTTGGTATCGTCGGCAAATTTGGAAATCTTGGCAACCATGTCCGTGTCCATGTCGTTGACGTAGATGATGAATAGTAGTGGTCCTAGGACAGAACCTTGAGGCACTCCGCTAGTAACGGGCACCCACTCAGAAGCCTGTTCATTCAGCACCACCCGTTGCCGTCTGCCATTTAGCCAGTTCTCTATCCAGACTACTACTTTTCAGTCTATGCCCAGCGATCGCACTTTCCGGAGGCGGTGGCGGTGTGGTACGTTATCAAAGGCTTTCTGTAAGTCTAAGTAGACCACATCCACCGCCTTGTCCTGATCGTGCTCACTGAAGACAAAGTGGAAGAATTCCACAGGGTTAATCAGGCATGACCGTTGCCTTCGGAAGCCGTGCTGGGAACTCCTCATTAGCAGGTTTGACTCTAAATACGACGTCATTTTGTCCACCATCATGCTTTCCATCAGTTTACCGACTATCGAAGTCAGACTGATAGGTCGGTAGTTCGACGGTTGGCTACGGTCTCCTTTCTTGAAGATAGGAGTCACCTCCGCTTCACGCCAGTCTCTAGGAACGCATTCGGTCTGGATTGACTTGTTAAAGATTGCGCTCAGGTGTCGTGACACTTGATCGCGCACTTCTTTTTAACACTTATTCGCCATTAGGTCACTGATCTTCTTTTTTATTTCTCCTTCAGTGAAGTCCAAATCCCCCAGCTTTTCTCCCGAGTAGAAATCCATCGGCTGAGGGATGGGACCACACTCTTCAGTAAACACTCAAGAGAAGTAGTCGTTGAGTAGGTTAGAATTTTATGCATCTGAGTGCTTTAATGTCCCCTCCTCATTCATCAAAGGGCCAATCGTTCGATGGATTGGTTTACGGCTGTTTACATATCCAAAGAACTCTGTGAAATTCTCTTTACAGAGTCTCACCACTCGGAATTCCTCAGACCGCTTAGCCACCTTTATGCTGGACTTCACTCTCCTGGCTAGCCTCCGGTATTCGTCAAAGTCACCCGAGATCTTCGATTGCCGGTACACATTTCTCTTCTCCCTAAGCAGTTGGCCGATTTCTCGATTAAACCACTTTGGTTGAACAGAAGACCGACGGGGGCATTTCAGAGGAATAAAACGCGATTGAAGAATCATGAATGTGGTTTTGAAACTGTTCCACGAGTCTTCAATAGCCTCACACACTTCTAGCCTCGCGTCAGTCAGTCCAGCGCGTAGACCTACAAAGTCTGCTCTTCTCAAATCAAGTTTCCTCGATTTACTATGTGCAGGCTCTGACTTGGGGACTTTAACTACAAATCTAATTAGTCGGTGGTCACTGCCACTGAGCTCTTCGCCAACAGAGAGGTCTTCAACGATGCCATCCTCAGAGGTGAAGACCAAGTCGAGGATATTGTCTCCTCTCGTTGGCTCTCTCGCCCATTGAGTCAGGAACTCGTTCGCGAACTCCAGGAGTAGTGCGTTCCCGCCACAGGGTTCTCTGGTTTCCCAGTCAACTTGTGTGTTGAAATCCCCCATGACGATACACACTCTATCTTCGACAAGTTCTCCTAGTAGCTGGTACAGATCTCTGTCCTTTTCAACGAGTTGGGCAGGTCTATAAAGCACCAGGGTCCTGTATTTGGCAGGACCTATCTCTAGGTCAACACCTAGTAGTTCATGGTCGGTTACGATGTTGCAATCCGTCGAGGTGAGAGTATCCTTGACATACAACATCACACCGCCACTGCCTATCTTTCAGGAAGAGCTGGTAACCGGGAATCGTGAATTCACCTTTAAAGTCTCGGCTTGAGGTTTTTATCCACGACTCCGTTATGGCCACCATTCTAGGTTTTTCTGTTGCTACGAGGCCACGGAAAAAACGAAACTTATTCCTGATTGACCTTGCATTGAACATAAGAATTTCAAGGGAGTTCCCAGTGTAGGACTCCCTACGCTCTTCCGTTTCCCGGCTTCTTTGTGTAGCAGTATCCCTCTTTGCCACATCTACGAACGTCGTTCCCGGAGTGACACGGGTAAACTGTCTTACGTCGGCCTTCACTCTGGGTCGGGCGCTCATCTGCGTCTGCTCGACGACATCCTGGATTAAATTACAAAGTACACCTTTCCCTTGAATGAAAGGTGCACTCCGTCCCTTTGGTAGAGGTCGTTTCGACCGTAACAGGTTCGGTAAGGGTCCAGAAATAAGACCTCCTCCGCCGTGCAGAGGTCAGCCAGGCGCTGGGTCAAGGTCACGTTCCTTGAGTGAGCTGTCCGGCTAGGACCTCTTTTTGGGAGCATCCCAACCAGGACCCATCTGAGAGTTATCAATCCTCAGTCGTCCAAGGCTCCCATGACCGTGCTGAGAATTTTATCGCTGGGGTCTACTTTGCTTCCTTGGAGGTGGAGGTCACTTCCACTCACCATCAAGGCGATGACTGAATTCTCGAAGATCTGAGATTTTTCAGCCTCTACCCTGATGTGGTGGTTTCCCCGTCCTGGCTGGTAGCATACCTTCACACTAGTGCAAAGGCGCTAGCAGGGGTTGCAAACCTCGTGCTTGGGAATCGCCCACAAGGGTAACCCTCGGACATTTCAGTGCAGAGGTTTGAGGCTTTCCTTCCGGAAGCAAACTCTCGGTTCCCTCTTTCTTCTCCATCTTATTTTTCTTCTTCTTCTTTTTCTTATTCATCTTTTCCCCCCTATATTCCTTTGTTATATACTCTTCTGTTTTTCTTTTCTTCTTCTGCTTCTACTTTATCTTCTGTTTCAACCTTCTCTTCTTCCTGTTTCTTTCCCTTTTTCTTTTTCTGCAGATGCAGTGTTTACTACAGGGCTTAACGTTAGCTCTGCTATTCTGACCTCTAGCCTGCGAATCAGTCCGGCGTGTTCCAATTCCACGCTCTTTATTCCCTCCTCCAACTTCCTAGACCTTTCCTCGGAAGCCCTGCATGTTTCTTTTAGCTCTTTGATTTGGCCGTTTAGAATACAGTCGGTGCAGGAACTGGCTGGGTGGCGTTTTGAATAACACCACTCTGGAAAATCCACGCACCACTTATCTATCTGGCATATTGCGCACGTGTATTCGAGTGCTCCTGGTCCTTTCTTGCCGGTCATTTTGAACACTTTCTCTCTCTCTCAAAACTTTGCGACCAATCAATAGTAAAAAAAGGGGGTGGCGATTTCGCCCTGTGTGAGTCGCTCCCGCCTATCCTTTGGAGACTTTTCGGATCTTTCAGAAGGCACACTCCATGTGCTGCTGTTCGTCCAACCAAGTCGTCAAACCTCGGCGTGCCGTGGCTCCCAACCAAGCAGCACTGACTTTCCCCGAAGAGGCCATCGATTTCTCACCAGGTGAACAACGGAGCACGTCCCGTATTAAACTTTAAACGATAACCACACTGTCTGGCTACGTCAGGAAGCGACCGGTCCAATACGTTCTTGGTGCTCGAAGTAGGATTCCGAACCTATTTAACACTTAATTATGAAAGCAGTGAATGTAGTCGTGGGATGGGAGAATACCGGCGATCTATTTTTGATGTATAAGGGGAGGACAAAGGAAAACTGTTTTATATTACGGCTTTCCAGGGGAGAGTTAAATTTACCTATGATATTTTCACCAGAGAAATGAGGTAACACAGGGAAGGGGGAAAAAAGAGACTCAACAGAAACAAGGTAGCGTTGAATCGAGACAGAGATTTGCTACTCTGTGCAACAACGAGCTCAGCGTCGAGACGAACCGGTTGGTTTGACCTGGCGAGGGATAATTGAAAAATTAGAGGAAGGAGTTTGGGGCATCCTTTATTGACACCAATATACATAGAACTGTGAGCAAGATTTCCCTCACGCCCTTCCTTTAACTACACCAGCGGCGACACGTTTTTTCTTTCGCAAGGGAACACTGCCTTTAAAGTGCGCAACAGGCGACCCAAACTCGACCGTTCGCTCTCACTGGGAGAAACTTTATGAGGCAAACCCAATTAGAGAGGCAAATGATGGCGGGGTTCCCTACTATTCGGCACACGTCTCGTGACACTATTATAGACAGGCATGTATGCCGTTCAAATTTATCTAAGGAGGTCGGCTGCAACGACATGTTTTTGCTTAGCAAACCATAAGTCTATAGAATTTCCAGTTGAGATCCACGATAGACCTTCCCCAGTGGTCCATTGTTACTGTTATTAGGACAGTCGTGACTCGCCTGTACATGTGACACCGGAATCTACCGTGAACTTCTTAAAATGAGTAGTTTATGCGAGGGGACTCATTGGCTACTCCTTCAAAGACAGCACCGAAGATCTGGCAGTACAGGGAGAGGTCAAGGTCTAAGGTGCAATGGGGAAAGTCGCAGGGGCCTCGAGCCCCATACCTACACTTATTGGCACTATCGACCATGATATAGTCACAGTCAAAACGAGTTAGTTGGTAACAAACCTGGGTCAAACCATTCATGCTACTGTCGTGGAGGTGATAACATTGTCACCATTCTGCCCATAAAACCGAACATGCTAAGTGTTAAGTAGGTTCTTTCCAAAGTCTGTTCTAACTCTTTCAAAGTCAGCATTACGCTGCTTCCTCGAAGCAATGTGATCCATACCTTTTGGAGAATGATGGCTTGGCCGTTCAGGCTGGGGATTGAATCTCTTTTCTAGAGATCAAAGAATTATTCTTGTCCACCCTATGATAGGACCTTGATGGCAAATGCGGCCTTCAGCGCAAACTAAGGATAACAGGCCCCTTGAGTTATCTATAGGAAGCCTACGGTCATTCCTTCGCGCGTCTTAACATCGAGGAAGCCTCTACCACTGGAGAGCATTTTCCTGCATTGAAACCCCGGAAGAGGAGCGGCGATTTGTCTTCCTGGCCACCGTGCTGACGGGACTCAACGCACCGTCCGGCCTCAGCTTAGCCTCTTCTCCTTCTTTCAGACAGCCTGCATTTCTACCATACTTCCATCACTTTCCCTACAACCTCTCCGACAACTCTCTCTGGTCAGTCTCTAATTTCACAGTGTAGACGCGAACCAGCTTTATCTCACCCATCCATCTCGGATAGGGGATGAGGGGGGAGGGGAGGGGAGAGCTCCGGTTTGAAGTGGTGGGGTTTTAACAACCTGCTTTATCCAAACCCACACCTTCCTCACATAACTCAGTCTCTCTCCTCTCAATCTCTATTGATTTTATGCTCAGGTTAAGGTTGAGCCGCCATGCCAGAAGGCTGCCTAGCCACTGAGCGGAAAGGTGTGGTCCTAAATGACGGCAGCTGGTTCTGCCGGCCGAGTTTTCACCCCTCGCAGAGCGGGCTACTGCGGAGGTTAATTGGCGTTGTCTTCCCGTATAACAAATAGGGCCCCCATGCCCGATGACGAGAATCTAAAAGTTAAAACTCTTCCTCTTTTCCCTTCATTATGGACGAAGCTGCCTTCGAGCAGCTCAACTGAAAAAAAGGAGGTCCTCCCCCCCCCCACTCCTGTGCTCTCACAGGGTACCCTGCAAAACTTTAACCGGAGAGGAGGCTTTCTCCTCTCTTTTGCATACGGGCGTAGGGGACTCCCCCTCATCTTCTTCTCTGGAGGTGCCCTCGGGTGCCTCCCACTTTGCAGGGGCAGTTCCCCTTTACTTTCCAAGGGGACTGCCAAGAAAGGCAGGCGGCCCATAATTGACCGCTCCCGGGCAATTTCTGTTTGGGCCAACCTCCTTAGGGGGAAGAGGGAAGACGGGACTCATCAGCCTCTTCCCTACAAAGACTTTCGGGCTCGAATTTTGAGCTTAGATGGGGTCACCGTACGTTCCCCCTCCCCCCTCTTACCTGACTAAAGAAGATGAAACCAATGGGACATGTGATGTCCTGGGGGGGGGGGAGGCCACATGGAGACCCCTTCTGAGATGGACATGGTTCCTGAGGCAACGCAGCCCCAGACAGTAGGATCTTCCATGGGGGCGAACCTGTGCTCGGTGCCCATCACCGAACCCGAGTCCGCCTCTGTGCAAGGTCCTTCTCAGACGGCTCGGGTCTCCAAGGCTTTACAAGGAGAGGAGAAATCACCTCCTCCAGCTGGTAACACTGTGAAAGCAAAGACCTTCTCCATCTCGGAGAAGGATCTGGCTGAGGCCAGTCCCTCTGGAGTGGGGGCTCCTGTCGGCGGAGGAGAGAATCGGGTTCATTCCCCAACATCCTCTCCTAAAAATAAAAAAAAATCGAAGGATAAAAAAGACTTGGGGCTCTTTTCTATCCGTGGGGGCCGTGGGGACGGATGTTTCTGCTGCCGTTTCGGGAAGCAACCCGGCCAAGATTGACACGTCTAGCCCCGTTGTTTTCCCGGGTAGGGAATCCCAAACGAAGACCAGAACTGAGCAGAGCAGAGCCTAGATTACGTTGGAGCCCCACATTCAGAGGTTACCTGGAGGCTTCGAGCCCGCTGACTTCCAACGCTTTCTTGTTACTCGCTCTACTGATGGCAGCATGTTAACTAAGGGCAACATGATCCATCAGAAGAGAGCTTTAGCTAGTGTGATTGGTAGAGAGCCAAAGGTGACCCGTTTCTTGGACGGGAACCTTCTGTCGAATGCGTCGAATCCCTTTGAGGCGGACATGATTACTGCCCTTCAGACAGTTGATCGCACGCCGGTGAGTGTGACGTCGCACTCTACCATGAACTTCGTGAAAGGAGTAGTTTATGCGAGGGAACTTGTGGGCTACTCCATAGATGAATTACTTTAGAGCTGGCAGACCATAGGGTGAGCAAGGTCGAACGTGTGATGAGAAAACAGGTAGCCTCGAGACCCACCTCTAAACTCTTCGTCACGTTAGACTGTGATAAGCAGCCTGAGTCAGTGCGTTCCGGGTGGTATCGTTATCACGTGAAGGCATTCGTGCCACTGCCACGGAGGTTTTATTACTGTCACCGCTTCGGCTATACTAATCATTCCTCTTCACATGCAAAGTCAGGGTTCCCGAAGTCTGAGTAAGTTAGTCTAAGACCGCATATGATAAGTCCAAATCGTGTGTGGTCAAGTGTGTCCATTACAGAGAGCCGCATCCCGCTTCTTCGAAGCAATGGGGTGCGTATCTCCTTGAAAAGGAGATCCTGGCCGTTTAAGCTCAGGATCCTCTCTCATTTCGCGAGGCTAAGGCCTTGGTTCTGGCGCACACAACGCTTCCTGGGACGTTCTATGTCTTAATGTTGAGAAATACACCCTCTACTCCTAGCTCATCCAGGCCTGCGAGCGAGGTCATTTCCGCGCTCATTTAGAACTCTTCTGAGGGTTCTATCCACCATGGGTGGTCCCCTGGTGGAGCTGGTGCCACAAAGGGTTCACACCCAGCCCCGGAAGAAAACTGATCCCCCCTCCATTCCCCCAGCTTGACCGTTTCCCGTAAGGCAAATAGGCCGCGCGCCTCCACCGAGTGGTTATATTCACAGGAGGCAACACCCGTGAAGAGGGTCTTGAGGCCATCTTCCAGAGTTTCTAAAGCTGTCCTCCAAAAGCAAAACAGCACTAGAGGAGCTTCGGCTCCTTCACCCACAGCAAGTGGTAGGTTGGGTGGCTTGGAGACGGTGGATCCTTGAAAAGAGGACCCCTCCCCCCTCCGCTATCGAAGCCGCCCCGCTCGCATAAGGTTTCGAGGCGGAGGGGGTAAAAGGCTTGCATGGCAGCACAATCTACACCTATAAGTCCTTGAAGGCGACAGCACCTTCAGCGCATTGTCCGGCCAACAGTGCACGGAGTTCTGCCTCCGGGAATCGTACGGCCTTTCCCGTAAGAGTCTTCTCTTCGAAGAGGGCCCCCGCATCTCCTTCGAGCTAGGCCTAGAGGTTATATTCCTTCAATGGAATTTACGCGGACTCCGGGCCAGCTGGTAGGAGCTGCAGGGGATTGTCTCCTCCCGTTACCTGTTAGCTATATTTTTACAGGAGACCATGCTGGGCGCGTGTCCCCTGCCCACCCTCCCGGGATATAAGGTTTTTGCCACCTCACCACCACTGGATGGGGGCCGGGCTAGAGGATGCTTGATTTCCACCCGGGATGATGTCTCCGTTTTACTCTGAGCTTTAAATACCTCGTTTCAGGCTGTAGCTGTGCAGCTGTACCTGGATGTATACTGCTATTTCCGCGTATATTCCACCGTCTGCCGACTTCTGACGCGTCGTAACACGGTTGCCTAGGCCCTTTGTCTTGCTCGGAGATCTCAACGGTAGAGACCCCCTCTGGGGACACTACTCGATTAATCTCTGGGGTCATGTCCTTGGCGACCTGATCAACGAGCAGGACATAGGTATCCTAAATGTCGAGTTTACGCATCACTGCCCGATAACCGCTTCATTTTCCTGCGTCGATCTATCTTTGTGATCTCCAGATTCACAGGATGACTTAAGGTGGTAGTAGTGGACAATGAACTCCATTGTAGTGATCACTTTTCCATTGAAATATCATTTCCTGGGCCGCTGCCGCCAGTGAGCCTACCCCGGTGGTGCTTGGCCTGGGCGTGGTGGTCCGCATTTCAGGGAATGACAGATTTATATATCTCAGTTGAGTAGTTTAGGTAAGTAGATGAGGCCGTTATGTTCTTCTCTGGCAACCTCATGGCCGCGGGCCGAACTACTATTTCTAGAACGTCTGGCCGTTTTTCACGCCGCCCGCTTCCGTGGTTGTCAACCGTGTGTGAGACGTCCCTACATGCTACAAACTAGGGCTCTGTTTCCGTATATTTCAAAGCACGCTTGCCTCTCTTCGTGGCGGGCATACGTGTCTTCACTTAAAGAGAAGACCCCTCTAGCAGAGGTGTGGAAGCGACTCAAAAGGATTCAGCGCAAGTTCTATCAGGGCTCCCCTGAACGTTCTCCAGGAGAATTGGACCGTAATCTCTCACCCCGCGTCCAGGGCGGAATCTTTCGCGACCGCTTTCTCCGCATTCTCTAGCTAGGATGCTGCTACGCCATCATTCACTGTTAGTCGTCATGTCACGGAAGGCCGCCGACTGAACTTTACTTCCAGAGGTAAAGTTCGCTTTTGCTTCGTGCGCGGACACCGCCCCTGGTTCGGACGATGTCCCGTACGCCATGCTTCGATACTTCGGTAAGCGATGCATGGCCATTCTGTTAGATTTGTTCAATAAGATCTCGGTACAGAGTATCCTCTCAGATTCCTAGGGAATCGCTACTGTGCTCGCTTTTCGCAAACCGGGGAGAGATCTTTCTACCCCGGCCGTTTTCAGCCCAATTTCTCTAACATCCTGCATGTCCAGGTTGATGGAGAAATCGGTAGATGTTAGATTAGTATTTTTTCTGGCCAGCGGAGGCCATCTCTCTTCTACAAAGTGTAGTTTCCGCAAGTTCTACTCTACGTCAGGTGCTCTGCTTTGAGTCGAAAATGGTAACTCCAAAGGTTTCCTTCGTAGACAGCATTACACCAAGGTGTTTTTCGATCTGGAGAAGGCCTATTGTACCGCATGGCGATACGGTATCATGGAACTCTTCACAGCATGGGAGCGAGGGGACGCCTCCCAACCTTTATATATGAATCTTTGCAAGATCGTTAATTCCGCGTACGGGTGGGAGGAGCCTTTTCAGCCCAATGGAGCAGGAAGAGGGTATCGCGCAGGTAAGTGTCCCGAGTGTCACATTCTTTGCCCTAAGTATCAACGACATCACCTCGGTGCTGCCTGAAGATTTTTTCGCTACGCTCTGCGTGGACGACCTTTCAATCTCTTTTGGCGCGGCCCAGATGCCAACTCTGGAGCGTCGACTCTATCTGGCATTGAACCGGATCTCTCGCTTTGTCGATGCACACAGGCTTTGGATTCTTTGGCTTAGACTAATGTGGTGAACCTCTGCCGCCATCCAAGGCTCCATGTTGAACCAGACTTATTTCTTAATGGGGTGTTCCCTGAAGTGGTGGACTCGCACCGTTTCCTTGGTCTTGTATTTGACCGACGCCTCATCTGAGAAGCCCATATTCGCAGTCTTTAGGGTCTCTTGTACCCGTGCCATAGATATTTTTCGTTCCATGACGATAGAGCTACTGATTTACCTTTTATTGATCCTTTGTTCGATACAAGCTTGACTACGGATGTGAGTTTTATGCATCCGCAGCCAAGTGTTTATCGCGGAAGGTGGACTTGATCCACCACATCGGCCTTTGCCTTGTGACTGATGCCTTCCGCACTTTCCTCTAGTCTAGGCGATCTTCGGGCACGTTACCTGTCCCATTACGGTGACGATCGGGGCGATACCGCTTGTCCCTTGTATTCGGGACGGGTTCGTACACACTGACTTGTCGACTTTACGACTTTTTGGAGAAGGTCGGCCTCCTCCTCTTTATTTGACTGTTATATTTTAATTTTCTCTTTGTCGGTTGCATGTTCCGGCGCCGGGGGAGGAGGCGGGCCTACCTCCGACGCCGGAGAACGCCTCCTTCTTGCTTCGTTTTCGTTATTTTTTTTATCTCTTGTTCTTTTTAGCGTTGTTATTTGTTATTTACATATTGTTATTTGTTACTTACATATTATTATTTGTTTTTTTGTATCCTCGTTTCTTAATATAGCTTAGTAGTAGGCTTTTTCGTGTACGGCGACTTATGCCTAAACAGGCAGTCGCCAGATGGGCTCCTAAAAAGAAAAAATGTGGCCGGTCCATCTGGCGTTGGGGCTACGGCCGCGGAGGAAAGAAGATCCTTCATTCCCTGTCCTCCTCTCTTAAAAGGACAGAAAAAGACTCTGGGCTCCTCTCCATCCGCGGGTGATGTGGGGTCGGATTGGTGTGCTGCCACATCCCCAAGCAACCGAGCCAAGATAGGCGCCGTAAGGGGCACAGCGATTTGCTTTCCTGTCAGCCGTGCTGGCGGGAGTCAGCGCCCCGTCTGGCACCAGCTTAGCCCCTCCTTCTTCTTTCGCTACCACTTAAACTCAGTCTCCTGTACTAATTCTCCCTCATTGCGGGCCTGCTTTTCCTTCGTCCCTATATAATCACCCCTTTCTCTACGCCTTTTGTTGGCCCTTTCATTTCGTGCCCATGGACCTCCGCGATCACGACCCGGCGCTAACCTGAACCATGGAGCTGAACACCCCTACAGCAAGATGTTAGGCTTGGTGATCCTAACCACTCAGAAGCCAGTCACCAAGCTGGATCCACCATCCCGACCTGCCTACCACGCCACGTGTAGGACTTGGTCCGGGGTTTCCCAAAGGGTACTGGATAAGGCGGATACCAACCCACCCAATAATAGCAACCGGAGCCAATCAAAGTCGCCCAGTAGTGCCCTTTCATTTCGTGCCCATGGACCTCCGCGATCACGACCCGGCGCTCACCTGAACCATGGAGCTGAACACCCCTACAGCAAGATGTTAGGCTTGGTGATCCTAACCACTCAGAAGCCAGTCACCAAGCTGGATCCACCATCCCGACCTGCCTACCACGCCACGTGTAGGACTTGGTCCGGGGTTTCCCAAAGGGTACTGGATAAGGCGGATACCAACCCACCCAATAATAGCAACCGGAGCCAATCAAAGTCGCCCAGTAGTGCCGTTCCCTTGTTGGGGTCAGTGTTGGCCGTCTCAGGCAGGGGTGACGAATTCCTTCCTAAGGACCATGGATAATTGCATTGAAAACCATACAACTCATTCAACAAAAGAAAATACCGCAAACAAACAAATCTAAACTAATTGACCAAAGGCAAGTATTTGGACCAGCATCCTGGTCAAGATACATCACTCTAAAAGCACAGACAACAACCCTTTTTGTGCCCTAGAGCTCTGAGAACGGTTACAAACCATAACCGAGGATACACACTAGAATTTTCCATAAATGCAAACAAACCTGAAGCAACGGTCAAAGCCCTAAGCGAACAAATTTAAAAAACTTGCTGGCCCTCACCGCCTTAGGTGACCACTTTCTCAATGTTACAGACAAAAACGAACACAACTTTAGAGTGGGAACCGCCCTGCTCAGCCGCTTCTTGCCTGACTCAAATAGTTCTGAAACCTAATTTGCAAATCCATCAATAAACTATTCGAGGACGACGGTCACCAAATAGAATCTGTCACCATTTTTCAAAAAAGCTCACCAACACGCTAAATTCCATTAAAAATAGTAAAAATAACATGCAAGCCACAGACAATTCCCAGTACAATTAGATTCGCAGGCACTATAATCCCTCTCCAAGAAGAGTTGCCCACACCCATACAATGCAAATCCTGCTTGAAGTTCGGACTTCTTGCCAAATATTGCACCCAAGATCCATAGCTCTGTTTCAAATGTTCAAGCAAGGGACATAAAAGCGTGGAGTGCCAATCTCCTCTTAATTGCTATAATTGCGGTGTTGAACATCATGCCTTCCCCAAAACATGCCCGTACTTCTTATTTCACCAAGAAGTAAGACTTCGAATGCTGCATTGCCGAATCCGCCGTCGTCAGGCCATAGCAGATATGACAGAGAACTGAACAAGAAAAGCTACGCAGATGCTGTAGGTGCCTCTTCCACTGCCGATAATAGAGATCATACAAGAATATCGACCTCAAAACATATGCGAGCCCTTTCAAGCACACAATTGCAAACAACAACATCGATGCCCCAGCATAAAATAACAAGCGCCCTTACATAAAAAAGAGCGAGACTAATCACTTTCCAATCGCGACCGTCCTTTTCACCAACTCAAAGTCAAGAAGCCAAATCGAATCGCAGACATAGTGCCTATAACAAAGACTTGTCCGACAGTAAAACAGTTGTATCGCTTAAAAAGAATCAAACGCGCAAAACGATGGCCGTACATCCCTCGAAACAGATGAAGAAAGCCAGAATACCATGACAACAACTCTGCAGCATAAAACAACCAGCATCCATACACAGAAAAGAATGGGAAAACACTCTCCCCCATCCCGATCATTTCCCTCAAAAACCAAAAGCCCAGATACTAAATCTAATTATAGACACAGTGCGTCCAGTGAAGTTATCATTACATTTGAGGATGAACTAACTAGATGCCCCAACAAAGAGGCAAATACGCCAAAGGGCTGCGATATATCTCCAGAAACAGATATGACGACAAATCATAATATCTCAGACCTAGTTAACAGAAACAACAAGCGCTATTCAACCCTCCCAAAATTCTCTTATCAGAACTTTCACATACAATAATTAAACCAATTATGTATGACCCAAATCAGACGCTGATTTAAAAAAACTAAACTACAACAAGGGCGAACAGAAAGACCTCGGTCAATGCAAGAATCTCTCTCCAATCAGGCACCCCTCAAACTCTAAGCAAACAACGTCCTCCACTTATCAGCTGGACAAAGTAATTCAACACGAAACATCCCAGACAACCTGACCAATGTCCTAACGCCTTAAGAACATCAAGAATCACCCATCCAAAGCGGACGAGATCTCCCGAACCACTCATTAAATATCAACAGTTCTAAAACCAAGTTCATCCAAATTAAAGGTACTAAAAAGTATACCAAGCAATAAATAAAGTACCTACCCACTTCCTGCAATGGAATATTCGTGGTCTCAGGACCAATTATGAATCCCTGTAGGTCCTTTCTCAAGAATATACCTACATGCATCTGCCTCAATGAGACTATGCACAAAAGACCTGACCAGTTCCTTGAAAACAATTTTTACTGTTACTTCGAACCCAAAAACGAAAAAAAGGGGCAATGCAATATTTGTCAATAACAACACCCCATTCACTCCTCTCCAACTACATACACCACTCAATTCAATCGCAGTACAAATCTAACTAAAAAAATTAACCACAATATGCTCAGTATATCTATCTCCAAACATAACCCTTATGTATACGGACATAGAAGAAATAATTAACCAGCTTCCCTAACCGTACCTAATCCTTGGAGACTTCAATGCCAGAAGTTATGCTTGGGGAGACAACAAAGAAAATACCCGTGTTCGTGTTATCCTCGAACTAATGGAACAGAATACCTTAGAAATATTAAATAATGGCGAACCAACTCACTACCAGCAACAGAATAACTGCTTTACCACAATAGACCTCTCACCATGCTCCCCGAACCAGTCCACAGACCTTGTCTGGCACACTCACCACGACTTTAACGGATGTAATCATTATCCAATCATCATAAAAACCTTCCACGAACCAGCCTTCCCACCAAACAACGTTGGTGCTACAGTCTGGCCACTGGCAAGCATACTATAACGAAACTTCAATCATTGCCACCACCTCAGAATTACATCCACCCACTGTTGTAAAATCCTTGACCAAATTGTTGGTACAAACTGCAACGAAACACATACCGCAAACCTCATCAAGAAATAATTTTACCTCCACCCCATGGTGGAATGAAAAATGCAGAAATGCCAAGCAAGAAAAAGCCAAGTCCATAGAAACTTTCGAAACTTCAGATCAATTGCAGACTACATTGAATATAAAAGACTAAGTGTAATAGCAAAATATGAATTCAAAAAAGCTAAATGCGAATCATGGAGGAAATTCACATCAACAATAAACTCCACCAAATCCGCAAAATGACCGGCAATCCCAACATAAGACACTGACCCATACTAAAATAAACGGCAAATTGATAAGCCACCATAAAGACTTCGCTACAACCATTAGTGAGACTCTATCCGCCATTTCTAAAGGGTCCTGCAAAGTAGAATTCAAAATAATTAAGGAAAACACGGAAAACAAGGACATCAACTAAAACCCCAGGAGGGGCCTTCTCAACCAACAAGCTATAGATCAATTTCCCTTACGTCCTGCCTTTAAAAAAAATGGTCAATGAAATACTGAAATGGCTTCTTGAATCAAAAAGATTCTTCTCACCGAACAAATACGGCTACCGGAAAAACAGATCGACTCTGGGCCCTTTAACATTACTAGAGACTGACATCGGACGCGCCTTCTTGGATGGCGGCTTCGTCATGTCAATATTCTTTGACTTATCCAAAGCCTATGACAGTGTCTCAAAACGCCTCATACTCAACCAGCTACACCTAACAGGACTCGGAGGACACTTGCCAACCTTTCTAAGGAACTTTCTCTCAAACCGAAACTACCGTGTTGACCTCCATGGGGATTGCTCTAGTATTTTTCAACAGCTTGAGGACGTCCTACAAGGAAGCGAACTTAGTACCACTCCATTTGTTCTAGCCATCAACGAGTTACCTCTTAACATCCCACCGCCAATAAAATGTTCCCTGTATTTTGATGACTTTGCAGTATGGCATAGAGGAACAAATGCAAGAGAAGTCACACGACAGCTTCAAGACGCCATCAATTCTATACATCCTCAACTACCCAGACCGAAATGGATTCAACATATCAATAGTAAAAAAAACACACAAGTACCATTCACTAAAAGAAGGCAAGTGCCCAAAATCCCAATATTTATGGCAGAAACTACAATCAAATCATCCGATCACGCCAAATTCCTGGGGCTTATATTTGACCAAAGAATTACATGGCGACATCACATAGACGACCTTTGAAGACGCTCCATACACTGCCTTAATCTACTAACCAGATTATCTCACTTACATTAAGGAGCTGACCGAAAAACACTCCTACATATTCATTGAACGTTACTACTCCCCAAACTGGATTATGGCAGCCATCTCTTTGCTGCAGCTACAAAGTGTGTGGTAAGCAAATTAGACCCGATCCACCATCTAGCTATTAGAATGGCAATAAGAGCCTTCTAAAGCTCTCCTGTCCTGTCCCTATGTATAGAAACGGGCCTGCTACCCCTAAAACTTCAAAGAATCGAGTATGGTCTAAAATACTTTATCCGATTAAACCATGAGAACTCCAAACTTTTACGAATCATCCAAAACACAACTAAACCGTAAAAATTCGGGACCCGCACATACTATCCATACGCAATGCTCACACATAACACATTAGAAGAATTACAATTTCCACCATTAAATGTCCTCCCCGAAGGAAATCATTATATCCCACCTTGGAAGACAACAAACACGAAGGCGTGTGAGCCAATACTAAATTACTCCAAATCTTCCCCCCCCACCTTCAACAGTAGCTCAACTCTTCAATCAATGCAGAAGTGGACACCAAACGGACACATCAATCTACACCGATGGCTCAAAGTCGGCAGAGGACGTTGGCTGTGCAGCCATTTTCCCAGAAGGGAACCAAATGGCGAACTTACCACCAGCAGCATCAGTCCTAACAGCAGAACTCATAGCAATTTACATGGCTCTCAAAGCCATAAATCAAAATGCTGCACAGTTATACCATATTCACCGATGCCGCAAGCGCCTTAGCACTCATACAGAATCCAACAAAGTACCATCCTCTTACATTTGATATTTTACACGAAATAAGCCACCTTCTCCATAAAATAAATCTGTGCTGGTGCCCAGGGCATGAAGGCATTACGAAAAACGAACTGTTTGACCAAAAGGCTCAAAGAAGCGGCAAAAAAACGCCGGGTAACCAGTAAACGGGCACACCACAGAGACTACATAAATCTAGCTAAGAAGTTAATCTTCTCCAAATGGAATACAGAGTGGCTTACAAATGGCCACCCACACCTCAGGAACATTAAAGGAGAAACAAACAACTGGTCGACATCGGAAAGAAAAAAAGAAGAGAGGAGGTAGTGATTGGACGGCTACGGCTGGGACAAGCTACCGTTTCTCAAAGACACAACCCGCCCAATGTAACAACTGTAATGAGAGAATAACAATCAGACACATGTTAATAGACTGCCTACTCTAAAAATAGATAGCAGAACCGCCTCATAGAATCAAGACCAACTCTACGAAATATTATATCGGATAACTCGCTTATGATAAATAACCTAATCAAATACTTAAAGGAAACCAATATTTTTTAAAAGATATAGAAACTAAATTTCTTTTAAACTCAATTGGATCATTCTCGTAAATCCGTCACACCATCCATTTCATTTTTGCTTATTTCATAACCACCAATCACCGCAAACCAGTACAAAATCAATTACTCATACATTAATTCCAATCACCGCTACATAGCCATTTTAGCATCCCTCACCCTTCTACTAATCATTTTTGAAACCAAGAATTTACTTCTATATAACTCATATTATTTAAAAAAAAAAAACTATGAAATAAACCAAGCCCGAATAGACCCGTTAGAGGGTGAAAGTGGGCTATAAACCGTTTAAACAACAATAAGAAGCCAAGATAGGCACGTACGACCCCGTTGCTCCCCCGGGTTTGTAGTCCCTAGCCAAGACCAAAAGTGCAAGTGTACATAGCGTTACCTCGATTACGTCGGGGCCCCTCATTCAGAGGCTACCGTGTGTTTTCGAGCGCACTGGCTTCAAACTGATGGCAGCATGTTGGCTAAGGGCAACATGATCCATCAGAGGAGAGCTTTAGCTAGTGTGATTGGTAGATAGCCGAAGGTGACCCGTTTCTCGGACGGGAGCCTATTGGCGAATGCGTCAAATCCCTCCGAGGTGGCCGTGATTAGTGCCCTTCCGACACTTAATGGCACCCGGAGAGTGTGACGCCGCACTCTATCATGATCATCGTGAAAGGAGTAGTGTATGCGAGGAAACTCGTGGACTACTCTATAGATGACATCACCTTAGAGCTGACCAAACATTGGGCGGTCAAGGTGGAGCGTGTGATGAGAAAACAGGGAGAGGCCTCGAGACCCACTTCTACACTCTTTGTCACGTTCGACTGTAACGAGCTCCCTGAGTCGGTGCGTGCCGGTTGGTATCGCTACCGCGTGAAGGCATTACTGTCACTGCCGCGGAGGTGCTACTATTGTCACCGCTTCGACCATGTTAGTTGCTCGTGTAGACGTGCAAAGTCGGGGTTACCCGAAGTCTGTGTAAGTTGCTCCAAGGCCGCACATGATAAGTCCAAATCTTATGTGGCTAACTATGTCAATTGCCACTTCGAAGCAATGTGGTGCGTATCTCGTGGAGTCGCTAGAGTCTGGGGAGGCAACACCCTTGAATTTGGTGATGATGCCATCTTCTAGGGTTGTTGAAACTGTCCACGAAAGGAGGGCAGCACTAAAAGAGCTTCGGCTCCTTCGCTCACACACAGTGGTGGGCTGGGTGGCTTGGAGACGGAGGGTCCTTCAAAAGAGGGACCCCTGCCTCCGAAGCCGCCCCGCTCACCTAAGGACATTAGGTGGTCTGCATTTCAGGAAATGACTGATTTCTCTGTCTCAGTCCAAGCCTTAAGGTCGGTAGATGAAGCTGTTGAGTTCTTCTTCGGCAACCTCATCGCCGTGGGCCTAACTGTCAAACTACTATTCTTAGAACGTCTGGCCGTTTTGCAGGTTGTCGTAGAATAGGCTCCCGACGATATACCATATATAATTATTCGTTAAGGGAATAATTCTATATTTCGAGTGCGTGGTAATCTAATTGACCGAGGTTAGTTCAAAAAGGGAGGGGGGCCCTGGGGAGGCTTATTTAACTTTAATATGCTTAAGAAGTGGAACGGAGCACAAGGATAAATAATATGGCTACCATTAATAAAATAGAGTTTTATCAATTAAACTATCAACAACACACAAAAAAATGTTTACATAAACGGGGATTAAAAATGGGAGAAACGCGTGAATAAAAAGAGTCATGGGAATATCTGACTAATCTGAGGATTAAGATTTGGAGAGATTTAAAACGGTAAACAAACAAAAAAAAGGGGGAATGGTTCGCTAGACCATTTAAAGCACAGGGTTGCGTTGACAAAAGGTTAAATGATTAAAGGTAATGCTCAGCTTACGTAATTACAAAGTTGTTGTGCAGAGGAAGACGATGCGAAGGAATCTTCGGTCCAACTGGCGATTTCCAGCAGAAGGGTTCTTCGGGGGAGGGTCCTTAACGAAGGGAAAGGACTGTCTTTGAAGGTTAAGAGCGAAGTGAGGCTCGGAAGTACGAGCGATCCTTGTGACAGCAAATCGGAGATGTTCTAGATGAACAATAGAGGTTATTGTTGAAACCAAGCGTTCTCTTGAAGAACGCTAAAAAGAGGGGAATTAGATTATCCTGAGTTGATGTCTTAGGAACGAGAACCGTTTCTTGACGAACGGGCTTGAAGAACAATGGCTGTTCTAACGTTGTTCTCTTTTTGAACAACAGGGGAAAAGGTGAGAACCGTTTCTTGTCAAACGGGCTCAAAGAACAATAGCTGTTCTAACGTTGTTCCCTTTCTGAACAACAGGGGGGCCTCGTTGACTTGACGTCTCGAAGGGCACGAACCTTGGCACTCAAGGGATATTGTCCTCTTCTGGACAAGGAGGAGTTTCTCGGCAGAGTCCCTAGTTTCACAAGGAAGATCGGATCGGCTTGATGCCTCGTGAAGATAATCTGGATCTGCTTCAATTGGGAAAAGCTATGGTATAAATAGCCGGAGCCATCTCCATGGCACAGGGGATATTTGAGTGGGGGACTTCGGGGGAATGTTCCGGTGGCGCCTGGGAAAATATCTTATCTGCCCATAAGCCTAATTCAATCTGGCGAGATCAATGTATGGAGGCGAAACGGGGGAGTGAACCTCCTTGATTAAACATTAGCTATGATGGGCGATAATGCGCCTTCTGCTTCCTCTCGCAAGATACACGTGGGTAAGCATGGCTTTAACATGTGATAGAAGCTGAATTAAAGCAGCCTCAGACCGTTCTATCACACAGGTTGACCGCTTTTTTGGTCGTCAGCCGAGTGTGAGACGGCCCTCAAACAGGCGTTATGCCTACATGCGTTATAAACGCGGGCCGAACGATTTCAATTTCGGTGAATTTCGTCGAGCTAGGGATAGGTTCCAGTATATTTCGAATCACGCTCACCTCTCTTCTTGGCGGGCTTACATGTCTTCACTTAACGGGAAGACCCTCTAGCGAAGGTGAGGAAACGAGTCAAAAGGACTCGGGCCAAGTTCTCGCAGGACCCCCCCTCCCGTTCTCCATGAGAATGCGACCGGAATCTCTCACCCCGCGTCCGTGGCGGAATCATTCATGAATGCTTTTTCACCATTCAAAGGCGGGATGCTGCTCCGCCAGCATTAACTGCTAGTCGTGATATCGCGAAGAGCCGCCGACTGGACTTAACCTCCAGAGCTAAAGTTCGCTCTTACTTCGTGCGCCGACACCACCCCTGGTCTAGACGATGTCCGTACGCCATGCTTCGACACCTAGGTGGGCGAGGCATGGCATTTCTCTTAGATTTGTTAAACAGGATCTGGATGGAGGGGCTCTTCCAGGATTTATGGTAAATCGCTAATGAGCTCGCCTTTCACAAACCAGGGAGATATCACTCTACTCCGGCCCGTTTCCGCCAAATCTCTTTAACTACCTGCGTGTACAAGTTGATGGAGAAATTGCTTAATATTAGATTAACCTTTTTCTCTGGAAGCGGAGGCCATCTGTCTTCTGCACAGTGCGGCTTCCGCAAGTTCCCCTCCATATCAGATGATCTGCTCCGACTGGAAAATGCCGTCTGCGAGGCTTTCCATCGTAGACAGCACTACAATACCGGATAGCGATACGGTATCATGGAGGCTCTCCATACGATGCGGGCGAGGGGACGCCTTCCAATCTTTTTATCTGAATATTTGCCAGATCGTCGATTCCGCGTACGGGTGGGGGGAGCTTTCTCCGGCCCAATGGATCAGGAGGATGGTATCCCTCAGGGAAGTGTCCTCAGTGTCACTCTTTGCACTGAGTATCAACGACATCACCTCAGTGCCTTTTGAAAATGTTCTCGTTACGCTCTAGGTGGACGACCTTTCGATCTCTTTGGGCATGCCCAGAGGCCAATTCCGAAGCGTCTACTCAAACAAGCATTGAGCCGCGTCTATCGCTATGCCGAATTGCACAGGCTTCGGTTATCTTTAGCTAAAACTAAAGTCGCGTACTTCTACCGCCATTTCTCAATGAGGCTCAGAGGAGTGAATACTCCTACTGGGTGCGTCCCCTGGGTAGTAGATAGGGGAATGTCGTGAGCTGTCCATATTGGCTGTTGGTTTTGCTTTTCTTTTAAGAAAATGACATCCGCGGTGCAATGGTTAGCTGAGGGCAGCTTCGAATAAATAAGAGTCCGTAAACCAAATAAAAAAAAAAACAATGAAAAGTCCTCGGGAGAAAAAAACGTTTGGTGGTCCCCTCCTCCAATGAGTAGGAAGGGACTACTGCCTGTAGCGCTGATATTATAAAGGGTGCATCGAGAGGTCTGGGCATTGAGCCAAATCAAGGAGCGGTGGTCACCCGGCCGCCTCGGGTTCCAATGCTACTGGGAATCAACGTGAGAAAGTTAAGGAAAGAAATGTACATGATAACACTACACCAAATTGGAGGAACACAATATTTGGCCCAAGAGAGGATTATAAGCAATTTTTTCATAGTAAAATCAAAGACAGACGAGACGGACATCAGTAAGATAAACTTTTTAAAAATTTGATAGAGATGTTGAAAAGTTCTTAGGTGGAGAACCAACTAAGACATACTCCAATAGAGATAAGAGAGTGACTGTTCAAGTACGCAGCAAAGAACAAAGTGAGAAAATGAAAGAACTTAAACCCTATGTGGTATAGATGTTATAGTTGAGAACAATCAGAAGTTTAATACAAGTCAAGGAATAATAAAACAAAGAACTTTTAGATTATACAGAGCGAGAAATTTTGGAAGGATTAGAACATAGAGGCGTAATAAAGGTGGAAAGAATAAAAAACGTGAAGGGGACGAACTCATAAATACTGTAGCTTTAAAGCTTACATTCGATAAAGTGGATCTACCTGATGAAGTACAAATAAGCCCAGGAATGCCAACAAAAGTGAAACCATACATACCTTTACCTAGACAATGTTATAAATGCCAGAAATTTGGCCATGTTGGTACCTACTGCAGGAACAGATATATTATCTGTGTGGTATGTGGACTGCCAGAATATGGCTCTGAAGAATGCCAGAGACGACCAACATGTGCCAACTGTGGCGGCCTCCATACTGCAAAAGATAGAATATGTGATAAGTACCTACTAGAAAGGGAAATACTAGCAATAAAAACAAAAGTGAATAAATTTCAAACAAGCAAGAGAAAAAGCATTATCTATATTTGTGAGAGAAGGAATTACCTTTGCAGCGGCATTGAAGAATTGTGAAAGACCAAAAGTAGCCAACTCTCAACATACCAGCAACTCTCAAGCCCAGGCCTTCATGTCAGCGGTGGCTAGACATTCACGGAAGACAGCTGGGGGATGGGTAGCACCCCTATCTGCTAAGGGGAGTGCAAATGGAAGAGAAGCGCCGACTCCTCGCAGAGAGGGGGCCGATGTTGGCACAAGTGTACCTATACCGCTTCGGGGAAATACAGATGATGAAAGGATAACACCATCATCTGCAGGAGAAGATGCGAGTAGATGTAGGGTGTGATAGAACGGTCTGAGGCCGCGTAAATTCAGCGGCTATCACATGGTTAGAAACATTGCTACCCACGTGCATCTGCGAGAGAAAGCAGGGCGCGTTATCGCCACCTAAGTCAATATTTAACCAAGGAGGTCATTCCCCCCCCCCCCGTTTCGCCTCCATTCGTCGATCTCGCCAGATTGAGTTAGGCTTATGGGCAGATAAGGTATTTTCCCAGGCGCGACCGGGGCATTTCCCCGAGCCTTCCACTCAATCGTCATCTACGCCAAGGAGACGGCTCCGGGTACTTATACAATAGCATTCCCCAATAAGATCAGATCAGATCTAGATTATCTTCGCGAGGCATCACGCCGATCCGGTCTCACCTTGTGCACCAGGGAGCTTTAACTCGAGAACCACCTTATTGTCCAGAAGAGGACAATATCCCTTGAGTGCCAAGGTTCGTGCCTTCGAGACGCCAAGTCAATAAGGCCCCGCCCTGTTGTTCAGAAAGAGATCAACGTTAGAACAGCCATTGTTCTTTGTTCCCGTTGACGAAAAACGGTTCTCACCCCCCCCCCTGCTGTTCAAAAAGAGAACAACGTTAGAATAGCTATTGTTCTTTGAGCCCATTGACAAAAAACGGTTCTCACCCTCCCTCCCTGTCGTTCAAAAGAGAACAACGTTAGAACAGCCATTGTTCTTCAAACCAGTTCATCAAGAAACGGTTCTCATTCCCAAGACATCACGTCAGGATAATTTAATTCCCCCTTTTTAACGTTCTTCAAGAGAACGATTGGTTTCAACGATAACCTCCATTGTTTATCTAGAACATCCCCGATCCGCTGTCACAAAGATCGATTGTACCTCCGAGTCCCACTTCGCTCTTACTCTTCGAAGACAGTCCTTCCTCTTCGCTAAGAACAACCCCCGAAGAACCCTTCTGCTGGAACTCGCCAGTGGACCGAAGATTCCTACGCATCGTCTTCCTCTGCACAACAACTTTGTAATTACGTAAGCTGAGCATTACCTTTAATTATCCAACCTTTTGTCAACCCTACCCCGTGCTTTAAATGGTTTAGCGAACCATTCCCCCCCCTTTAATTTTTATTTGTTTACCTTTTTAAATATTTCCAAATCTTAATCCTCGGATCAGTCAGATATTCCCACGATCCTTTCCATTCTCCGTTTATGTAAACATTTTCTTTTTGTGTGTTAATAGTTTAATTAATAAAACTCTATTTTATTAGTGATAGCCATATTATTATTCTTGAGCTCAGTTCCACTTCTTAAGCATATTGAAGATAAATAACCTCAGTCAATCAGATTACCACGCACTCGAAATATTAGTATAATTCCCTCAACGAATAGTTATATATGGTATATCGTCGAGAGTCTATTCTACGACATAGGGTTAGCCCTGCATCACATAATGGAGATGGCGATAACCGAGCATCGGCGACTGTGACTGCTGGGATGACTAATGATGACTGTGTAACAGCATCTGAGTCATCTACGGGTGGGGGTTCTCGGGCCCTGATCACTCCTCGAGTTGCGAATGGTGAAGTTTTGAAGACAAAAGACTCACCTATCAACCAAACGCAAAACCCCAGAGCAAACAAAAAGGAGAACTTTGCAATCCCCAGCAAATTCTCCTGAAGAAAGAAAAAAGAAAGGAAAATACGCAGAGGAAAACTTAAGGCAAAATTAAATGGATTATTCTGCTGGCCATGGGTACTCTGTAGATGCAAGAGAGATGGACCGTCCCGAGGACGATCGTAAGCCACCGACACCTGCAGACACGTCTCTGGCTGACTTGGTCCAACCAACATCAGAAAAACCACCAGAAAACCCCAAAACGACAAGGAAAAATGAAGAAAACCCCAAAATGACAAGGAAAAATGAAGAAAACCCCATAAATTGAAAACAAGCAATGAAAACAAAAGATTCAAAACAAGAGTCAAATAATAACCATGAGACAGTGAAATTATAAACACTATACAGAAATTAAGAGTACAAGTTTTACAAGTTTTAGGACACAGGACTCTTCCTTTGATCCCCAGAGCCTGCTTCACCATTACATGAAAAAAAAACTGAAATATGACAAAATGAGAAAAGATAAAAATATAACTAAGATGGATCCCCACAAAACAACAACCTAAAGAACCAAGACTAAAGAAGGAAGAGAAGAAGAGCAGGTGTTAATAAAATGGACTTTTCTTTTTTCTCTAAGATTTCTATTATTCAATGGAATATATGTGGATACCGTGCTAACTACAATCAGTTAAGGTTAATACTCAAAGACACAAATTGCAGTTGTGCGTGTATCCAGGAAACCATGGAAGGTTTACATGAATTGAGACCTCCTGCCGGATTTAATCTCTTCAACCAACATGGCCCAGGAGAAAGACGTGCCTGGGATATTTCAATTTTGATAAGAGATGGGTCACCCTATGACAGAAAAACTCTGGACACAAATTTGCAAGCCATGGCAATTCACATCAAACTGGATCAACTTTACAGTGTATGTAACATATATTCCCCCAGATAATCAAATAGACTGCAAACAATTAGAAACACTGGCAAATCAGAAGAGAAAAGTATCCTGGTCAAATTATGTTTCAAGTATCAATAGTGACACAAACATCAATAAAATCCGGCAGAAGATCCATAGACTCAATGGTAAATACAAGACAACACTCCCACCTATGTTGAAAAGAGAGAATGGGGAGATAGTTGCTGACCCAGGAATGGTCGCCGAGATGTTTGGGACTACACTCTCAAATATCAGTTGTGGATCTCAACATCCACAGTTTATGAGTAGAGCGACGGCTGTGCCACTCAATTTTGATGGAGGCGAGGACGAGAAATATAATAAAGAATTTACATTGGAAGAATTAAAATATGCACTAAGTAACATGAACGCATCTACCCCTGGTGAAGATGGAATTAGTTATATAATGATAAAACACCTACCCGACATCACTATAGACTATATAATTCAGCTATAGAACCGTATTTGCATTATGGCTCTAAGCCATCGTATTACCATATGGGAAGCCAGAGAAAGACCCCTTCATTGCCGACAACTATAAACCAATTTCATTAACGAGCTGTATGTGCAAGTTGATGGAAAAGATGGTCAATAAAAAACTTGTATGGACTCTAGAGAAAAAGAGAGTAATATCAGAGAAGCAATATGGATTCCGCCAAGGTGAAGCACAACAGATGTCTTAGTTAAATTATACAGTCCTATCCAAACAGCTTTTGCAAATAAACAACATAGAATCGCTGTGTTCTTTGACTTGCAAAAGGCATATGACACTACTCGGTGAGAAGGAATACTACAAAATCTCCATAAAGCTGGACTGAGAGGCAACATGCCTAAATTTAGCAGTAACTTCCTATCCAACAAGACATTTAAAATAAAGATCAATTAAAACTACGCAGAACAGCATATTCAACATCAGGATGTCCCACAGGGAAGCGTCCTACGCTGTACTTTATTTTCCTTAGCAATCAGTAAAGTCTCCACAATTTTACCACAGCATACTGACTGCACCCTATACGTACATGATTTTGCTGTTTATGCTCATGGTTCTTATTTGCCATCCTTAGTCCGCCGAGTCCAACTTTCGATAAACAGAGCGTATAGCTGGCTAATAAATCATGGCTTTCTAATTAATCTTACGAAAACAAAAGCAATGAACCTAAGAAAACTAAGAGGAATGTATCCTGAACCTGACCTATATCTAGGTGGAAATCAGTTAGAAATGGTTGACCAAATTAAATTCCTCGGAATAACTATAGACAGGAAACACTCATGGAAGCCACATATAGTAAATCTACGGAATCAATGCCTCAAGAACATGAATATACTGAAAGTATTGTCATATAAGAGCTGGGATGCTGACAGAGCATCTTTGCTCTACATCTATAGGACGATCATACGGAATAAACTAGATTATGGATGTCCTATATATGCATCTGCCCCCAAAACAACCCTAAAACTATTGGACCCAGTATACCATCTCGAAATTCGTTATGTACAGGAGCCTTCAGAACATCGCCAATTCATAGCTTATATTGTGAGTCAGGAGAACACTCCCTTTATGATAGGAGAAACAAATTAAGCCTCCAACTATATACTAGACTCTGTAGGAATGCCAGGAAGACCAACCCATGGTATCATTTCAGATACTAGTAATGACCACCTGTTTGCTAACCCAAGAACACACAAAACTCTTGGATATAGAATGAGACAATTAAATTCCCAGCTCAACTTACCAAATATCCCAATATCAATTATAGCCTCTGTCAATCACTATAGAGAGCCGTGGTCCCTATCTTTGCAACCCCCATGTGAGAAATATACTGAAAGCAGAGCAGGTACTCCTGACTCTATTTTACGGATGGAACATGAAGCTCATAGACTCACCAAACATAGAGGACAAACTCCTATCTACACTGATGGATCCAGGCAGGCGGAGGGTGTCGGATGCTCAGCTATCTTCCCAGACCAATCCTACTCAAGACGGTTGTTGGAGCCACTAGCGTGCTAACTGCAGAATTGCGAGCAATATATATGGTACTTCCATATACCTTACATACTGGATCCTTAAACTTTGTAATATTCTCAGACTCCCAGAGTGTTATTACTGCTATAACAAATAAGTACTCCACCCACCCTCTAGTTCAAGAAATTTATAACTCGATGGGAATTTTATCAGCAAGAGGCATAAACTTAAACCTGGGTTGGTATCCTGGACATGTAGGCATTCCCGGAAATGAAAGAGCAGATAGAAAGGCTAAAGGCGCAACAAGGAATAGAAACTTAGACACTAGAGTAAAAATACCTGCGAAAGATCTTAACCCTGAAATCAATAGGATCATATTAAGAAAATGGGAAGAGAAATGGAGAGAAATACCTGAAGCGCAAAACAAACTAAGAAATATCAAAGACAAAGTGCAACCATTTAACACCTCGCACTCAAAAAATACGCAGAAATAAAACCCTACTAACAAGACTACGCATATGACACACTAGAATCACTCATGGCTACCTATTGACAGGAGAAGAGCAACCTTTGTGTGAAGATTTCTACGTACCTTTGACAGTCCATCATATTTTGAGTGAATGCCCTGATTATAGGCAGAGCCGAATAAGGCATTACAGAACGGATGGCCTCATTACACCTCTGGGTTCCTGGACATGTAGGAATTGCGGGGAATGATGACGCCAAAGAGTCCGCGAGGACTGGGCGACCAGACTAGCATTTCGCTCTTCCTCACACCGATTACATAGCAGGAATACAGGCAGCTCTCCGGGCTGCTTGGCAAATAAAGTGGGAGACAGTCGAGGGGAAGCTAAAGTTGCGTGCTATTGCGACACAACTGTTCCCTTGGATCCGTTCCCCAATGCTGCGACGGCTTCCGGTTGCTTTCTTTCGTCTCTGAATTGGACACACTCGTGGGACGCACCGCCATTTAATGAAGCGCTCGCCTGCGCCTTATTGCAAAGACTGCTTTGTCCCACAGATTGTTCGATACATTCTTGTTCTGGGTGATCTTAGCGCACGCTACCTGTCCCGGCACCTGGACGAGTGGGGTTGCTACCACTTGTCCCTTGTACTCGGGACGGATTCGTGCACACTGACTTGTGGACTTTACAACTTTTTGGAGAAGGCCGGCCTCCTCACCTTTATTTGACTTCTTGTTTTTTTTGCTTGCATATTCCTTCGCCAGGGGAAAGATGGGCCTACTCCCGATGCCGGAGCGCGCCTCTTTCTTGTTTTTTCTTATTGTTATTTTTTTTTAGCCCTTGTCCTTTTTATCGTTGTTATTTGTTATTTACATACTCTTATTTGTTTTCGTTTTTTGTTACTTGTTTCTTAATACAGCCTAGTAGTAGGCTGTGTCTTGTACATCGGCTCATGCCCAAGCAGGCAGTCGCCAGATGGGATAAAAAAAAGAAAAAAAAAGTGAGGACTGCGTTGCGCCTCAGACTGTTGTGCACGTTCCTTTCGAATACCCTACTCTGCGTGACCTTCGCGCACATTACCTTTCGCTGTGTCGGGACGATCGGGATCGCTAACGCTTGTCCCTTGTCTCGAAACGGGTTCTTTTACACAGACTTGACGACTACAAGACATTTAGGAGTAGGATTTCCTCCTCTATTGTATTTAACCCTCTTCGTTGGAAGTCGCATGTTCCTGCGCTGTGGGGAGGCGGGTCTTTCCCCGCCGCTAGAGCGTTCTTCCTTATTCTTCTTGCTTTTTTTGTGATTGTTTTTATTTTTGCTTGTTATTTTTTTACTTTGTTTTGTTTTTGTCTTTTTTTGTTTTTTTCTTTTTTGTCTAGCTTAGTATTAGGCTTTAATATGAATGGGAAAACTTTGCCAGAGTAGCCAGTGGCCAGATGGGCTCTTTAAAATATTCGAAGCATGGCATACTGAACATCATCCGGACAAGGGGCGTTGTTGCGGACTAAACGAGGACGGAACGAACTCACTCAAATTAAACCTTTTGTTAGAGGGTTTTCTGCCACTGGAGTTGAAGTGCAGTCGGCAGCCTTCAACGACATCATGCCTTGCAGTAAATGTTGGCTGAACAACATACCGTTTAGAGAATTTAGACAAAGTGGTTGCGAACGACTCCGCACGGACGCTGGATCTGAGGTTGTGATACCATTCTCTTGGAGAACGGTATGGGGTTGCTGCGAGAACTTGGCCCGAATCCTTTGGACTGGATGTCCATTCTGTGCAAGAGGGATCTTTCAT